>OZ010787.1:554907459-555138459 GCA_963932465.1 Maratus speciosus | reverse complement strand
GTTTAAAGGATAATTAACCCTCCGTCGGTCGCAAAAAAAAGAAAAAAAGAATCCTAATAAAATAATTTTTACATAAATCTATCAGGAAGGCTACGATATTCTTGCGAAGGTGAAAATCAAGTCCTGGTAGTGATATTAGAAGGCTATTTTCCACAGTTTTTTTTTTTTCCCCCTTCGTCATGTTTGTTGCTTTTTTCTAATCCGTTGGTTCTGATGAGGAGAGAAGTCTTTGGCAGTTCTTACCCAGCGAGATGAAGAGCTCCAGGGAAAATTGTCTCTCGGTATTGCTGAATAGAGAATGCCCCCTGAAAAGTTCCTATCTAATTAGTTGTATCTATTGGGACCGGGAAGTATTTCGGTGGAGGTGGGTTGGGGGTAGTTGTCACTGTCTGTCTGTCCCCCCCCTTTGTACATGCATCTTATATGTACAACAATAGACGTTTTTAAAACCAATGACACTTCAGGGGAGGGCTGGAGGCGACTGAAAACCGAAAAGAAAACAGATCAGGAAGCTGTGCTGTGAAGATGCGAGCATTATAAACATCTGTATATCTGGCAAATTCGGCGCTCGTTTCTCTGATAATAAAAGTTGCCTTGTGCGGTAGGTAAAGAATACAGGAAAAGAAAAGAAATATGTCAGCAAAAAATTCAAGGCCAAATACTGCTTAAAAACAAAGATGTTATTTTTCTTTCTACTAAATAGTGACCAATATTTTTATTATTATATTTTGTTTTAATGGCAGAGGTAGTTTAAAACCTCAATGATATAATTTAATGAAATTTCAGAAGCATGCAGATTTTGCCATTTATGTTAGTGTGTTTTTTAGTATGAGAATTTTTCATGAATTTTTTTAATGCGGTGATTAACGTTTTTCCGTGATCTACGGTGATTTTTTTTTTGGGGGGGGGGGGGGGGGGGACATTGGTAAAGGAATTTGACTTCAAACTTTCACCCTAATATAATAAATTTTGTATTACACGATTTTTGAATTAGATTTTTAACGTGATTTTCAGCACTTTTTCACGTTCCACAGCGAATTTTTTACCTTCACAAAGGTTTATTATGGTTTTAAACTTTTAGCACAATATAGTAAATATTTTTCTCTGTGATTTTTCAATTTTTAGCTATTTTTAATGTGATTTCTGAGATTTTAAGATTTTTTTCACGTCCCGTGGCGATTTCTTGACACTCGTAAAAGGAATTCAAATTTTTACCAAATATGGTAAATTCTGTCCTCTTCTGATTTTATAGCGATTTGCATCGTTTTTTATCTTTTTCACTTTCGTTAAAGGAATTTAGTTTTAAACTTTTAACCTAATATAGTAAATTTTGTCCTGTGTGATTTTCGATTTTTTAGTAATTTTAAATGCGATTTTACTGTTTTTTTGCGTTCAGCTGCAATGTTTTGACACTCATAAAAAGAATTAGATTTCACAGTGCCTAATATACTAAATTTTGTCCCCTGCAATTTTTAAAGTTTTTCGATTTTTATTGTTATTTTCACTGCGATTTTTAGTATTATTTTGCATTCCGCAGCTTTTTTTTTTTTCTTTTCTTCTCCTTTTTTATATTTGTAAAAGGTATTTGGTTTAAACGTTTAGCGTAATATAGTACATTATATCTTCGTGATTTCTAAATTTTTAGCAATTTTTCATGCTAAAACACCGATTTTTTTACATTTGTGAAAGAATTCCAGTTACAGTGTTTCAGCCCACTGTACCAAATTTTGTCATCTGTGATTTTTTAAAAGTTTCACGGCAATTTTCCCACACTAGTAAAAAAGTTTTAATTTTTAAGCCCAATATAGTAAATTTTGTTCTCTTTTCAATAAAGTTTATTTAGAATTCATGCAGCGAATTTTAAATTTTTCGCGATTTTTATACGGGCTCGGGCACCGTCGGACGAGTCAGCCAGTTAAACAGATAAAAATACATGTAGGAATGGTAATGATTTCATATTTTTGATAAGTTGTATTCAAAAAATTTTTGGTAATTTCTAGTTCATATTTTTATGCCAAAAATCCTCGCTTATACTTTTCCATTATTTCTTAATCTGGGACGCAACCTTCCACATTTTAGCAGATTTCAGATTTTTTTTTAATGTATCTACTACTCACGCACCCCCCCCCCCTTTTCTGAAATTTCGTTTCTTTCCCTTAACCCTTTATGTCCCAAATTATGAATTGGCAAAAATTTCATCTTCTAAAGCATTTTTCGTGAATTTTTGAAAGTACATTAGAAGAGTTACACAGTCATTTAATAAATTTTAAAAAGATTTTGCCAATTAAAATTAATTAAATTTGAATTTATAGGGATATTGTGCAATATTTATATAACTCCTTTCAAATCTTTTATTTAATTTTTTTTTACTATTTTGTAGAATAAGGAAATGTGCAAATATAATGTTCTTACAATAGAAATATATCCGAATTGAAACTTTTAACCCCCCCCCCCCCCATCTTTAAATGTCAAAAAAGCTGGAACGATGCAAAAGACAAGAGAAAAAGAAATCGGCCATTAAAAATGTTTTATTTCGTGCAACCAATAATGCTTTTGGAACAAGATAAAGTAAAGTATTTATAACTCATTCTAAATGGTATTAATATTAAGCAATTTATTAAATCAATTTTACAACAAGTTATTTTAATGGTACTTTAAAGTACCATTGGTGCATAAAGGGTTAATCAGCCCCACAGTTCAGTTAAAGATTTAAAATTATTTACTTTATTACTTTTTCTGTTTTGTTTGTTATTTTATTATAAAAGAATTTGAACTCTTAGAATATTATAATTTTTTCTATTCTAATTGTAAATTTTAGTAAAAAGTAAAAAAAAAAAAAAAATTATAAATAAAGTATAAATATAAAGTATTGTAATAAATGTAAAGTATAACTAATCAATCATCCAATCCAATCTAATCTACCTCTTCTCTTTCCTCACCCCGGCCTCTCTCCTTCTCCGAAGGTTAAAATCTTTAAAACTCTTAATTTTTTTTACTTGCAACTCTGTCACTTCATTTTGACAATAAATAACCAATCATCTAAATTCTGCTTGTCTTTCTTATCAAACACATCAAATTTAAAGGCTTTTCTTTTTTAATATTTTTCTGTCCTAATTGTTAAAATTTTACTAACAGTAAATAATTCATTATATAATCAACCTCTCCCCCCCCCCCCCCAAAAAAAAAACATGAAAAAATTTGCTTTTGTCTCTTTGCCCCAACCTCCACAGCTCACAAAGCTTATGATCTTTAAATTATATTTGGTGATTTATTGTAATAATAATTAATTGGTCACCCATCTAAATTTTACTACCCCTTAAAAACTGCTAGTTTATGGGGCTAATAAATTTTAGTTTTTTATTTGAAACAAAATTACTTACATATAGATCTTTGAAATATCAATTTAAGAAAAAAAAAATGTAATCTGTTACTAAATGTGCGCATGAACAATGATGAGTTTGTAGTAATGTATAATTCTTATATCAGTTTCGAAGATCTACATTTTCTCAGGGGGGGGGGGCAGAGGAGGCATGTGCCCCAGGCGCCAGAACGAAGGCATGCCAAATGAAGATTATGTTTGTTGATTTTTCTCACGTCCATGTTTAGCACTGTATTGTTAAAATCGTCCTGTCTGGGGGTATGCCAAAGCACAGAAGAATCTATCTAAGGATATGGCATAAGGATGCTGTATAAAGCGGAATTTTTTTCCAATTCCGCATTCAAGATTTTAATGAATCAATATTTGACAAAGTAGATTAAAGTAGTTCAGTATTACATGTTTTAAATTTTAAAATGATCCAGCTATTAGAAAATTAAAATTCTCTTTGTAAATATACTTTGCAGGGGGGGGGGGAGGCACCACAATCCATGTTTGCCCCTGTTGCAACAAAGGCTAGTTTCGGTCCTACATTTTCTGAAGAAACAATGCCCTTTTTCGCTGAAAAAAGTGCCCTCTTTCAACTTCAACTGTGCCATTTTTTTTTTCTAGAGTGAACACTAATACAACAATAAATATTTTTTAATGTAAATACATATTAAGGCATCCCATCCCCCAGAAAAAAGAGAATAAACAAAATCCTGCTGAACAGTGCAAAATGTTTTGGCCCTCACAAAGTCATTTAGAATGAAAATGTATGAAATTTGTAGGCATCAACCATTTAAATGCCAAAAGATCGAATTAGGTTTTTAATTTTTTTTTTATATATGTGATACATCTTCAATAACTAATTTCACTCTTACAAGGACCTTTACATGAATGTCGAGTGACAGAAATCTTCTTAAATGCCCAACTTTGACACTTTCTAAAAAAAAATCTTTGGTTTATAAAGTAATAGGAAATTGTGTTCAGTTGAATGTAATTAGCAAATTTTATACATTTACGAATATACTTGAAAATTTTATGTGAATAAATTTAGATGCATATTATAAAACAGCCAGTTTCAACTTGTGCACAAAATCAAGATACAGTGTGACTTCAAAAATCCGGCATTCAGAAAACCGGCAACTTCAAAAATCCGGCATCAAAACCATCTTTTTCCTTCTTATTTCTTTTACACTTTCAAGTTATGGGAGAAGAACAATAGCAATTCTTTATGAATTAAAAACTTCAAGATCGAAAGTAAAAAATTATTTTCTGAACAAATTTTCTGGGCACTGTTGCTTAGCAATCAGAACTAATTTGGGGACAACTTTGACGAATGCATGGCATAATATATGGCTGGAATGAACTTTCGGCAATAGCGACATCAATGATGAGGAAGAATTTTCAGGCTTTCAAATTTGCTGTGAAAAGGCTGCAATTTATAAGCTGATTGAACATGTAAAATTTGAAAAGGCATTAAGTGTCAAAAAAAGGGTTACAGAAGATTGGCTAAGCATTGACGAAAATGCATCAACAAACAATTTAACGGACAGTGAGATCACTGATGCTGTGCGAAATAGAACCGCCGATAATTATAGTAGCAGCTCAGAAGACGAGGATGAACAACCAGCAGAAAAAAAGGTGTCACTAGAAAAATGCATAAGTTTGATTGGAGTATTAATATCTATATGCTTTAGCAAAACAAGACTGTATTTCTGAAATAGACATTCTTCATTTGTAATTTTAAAAATAATGTTAAAGAACGGCCAAAAAAATTGAATCAAATGAAGTTGACATAGATGTTTCCAAAACTACATGAAAAGAAATATTTTCACTTTTTATTAGATTTTTTTTCTTCTGTAACATAAAAAATATCACATAATTTTTTTTTTTTTAATTTTCTCACATAATTATCACTTAATAATGAATTAAATTATGGCTAAGGGCACAATTAAGAATATAGTACTACTTTTGATATTCCTTCAAAAATCCAGAATTTTCAAAAATCCGGCATGATCTCGGTCCCGATGATGCCGGATTTTTGGAGTTATACTGTATAAAAATTGTTCATGAAGAAATATAACTCTTCCCACCAAAAAAAAAAAAAAAAAAAAATCTAAATGGAAAAATGGACCTGGACTATTTTTTTATACCTGATATTTTCATTATTTTTAATGAAATAAGTTTGCAAATAACTTTTTAAAAGTGGCTTTCATTTGTTATGTTGATAAAATGCCTTTACAAATTCTGCTTACTTTTTAATCGACTTCCAAAAAAGGAGGAGGTTATCAATTCAACACGTGTTGCATTTTATAGCTTTAATCAACGATTTAAAATATATCAAATGATTAAAACTGCTAACACCATTTAATAGCAAATCTCCTTAATTTAACTCTCTCTTTTTACCTGTCCATAAAATTAAAAAGCGATTAAAGATCAAAAACATTATTTCACTGTAGCAAATTTAAATTATGAGACTGGCACTTATGTTCTTCGGACCTAATGCAATAATTCACTTTTTAAAAGTTATTAATTTATTATTATTAAAAATTATTATTCTTACAAATTCTTTTTCTAAAATTTTTCATGTTAAAAATCTTGATACAAGTTTCGAAGTTAATTTGAGAGACAGAACATTTCCTGTACAGACATTCCACTTTTACTATAAATATCAATAGGTATAATTATACTGTTAATCACAAGAATTATATCATTAAATAATTTTAACTATGTATCAAATAGAAAATGTATTTAATTACTGTCAGCTTTATGATTCTACTATTTAATTAATAAGATACTTATGGTTAACTGTATAGAATAGTTTATTCTTTGAACATAATACATAGCTGTTGCTAAAAATATTTAAATTACAAGTGATTTCAATTATCTACATAAAATAGTAATTATTTAAATTGAATATTTTGAAATGAAGTTATAATACTTACATAATATCCAACAATGTTTATTTTTATCAACAAATATGCATCTATATGTAATTGGAAATGATATTTAACCCCCCCCCCCCCCCCCAAAAAAAAACACAGGTTTAAACAAACAAAAGCCGGTTTATTTGGGTTTTTTGAAAAAGCCCCTTTTTTGGGGGGGGGGGGGCGAATCCTGGCCAAAACTGAATAAGTCAAATTTGTATCAAGTTGGGAACTTATATTATGAAGTTTTAATTTGTTAAATCTTGATATAAAAGACTTTGTCCTTTTTGATCTATGCGAAAATGTTATGATTAGCTATGTATATTGGTTTTGGCTTTTCTTCCCATAATATTAACAGGCTTTTAAACACTTTGAAACGACGTCAGGTATATAATAAATAAACTTACCTAAAAAAAACTAATCCATACAATGATTTCAATTTCAGATTCGTCTCTGGAAACCTCGCTGGAAACCATGTGGAAACGCCTTAATGAATGAATCAGTTTGAATGATTCGTATTCAATGCGATGAATCATTCAAAGATTTGGATTAAAAAGTTTCGCCGCTCATGCGAAATAGAGCATTTTGACATACGGCAACAAGTCACGTGACGTCCACCTTTTGCTACCTTTTTGACGTCATCGCCGCTAATGGAGAGGCGAAATTTGACTTTCCATAAGACTTTTAGCATTAGTGTGAAATCCTACAATTTCATTGGCTGACGCTTCACCGGCCAATGAAATTGAATGGGACTTCTTTCCCTGAAAGGACAAGTATAAGAGTAAAATACTGTGTAAATCCAGCACATGGTATTTTGGTATCTCAAATGTATGAACGATGGGCTGGTTAAGATTTTGCATTTGTAATACTAAAGTTGCGTGTTCTGTCCTTTCGCAGGCGTTTTCACTTTTTTAGAGTTTTGTTTTGATTTTTATTAAGTCAGTTAGTTAAAATCAGTCGATCTTTATTACCAGTTCTTTTGTAAATTTTTTTAGCAATTAGATTTTTTTAAATAAATTAAATAATTAAATTAAAAAAATCAGTTAATCTATTTTTTAATAATTAAAGTAAACATTTATTAAAATGCAATAATAAATCTCCTAGACTTACATTAAAAGTATTTTCATGTTAGAATTTTATAAAGTTCTGATCATTTTAAATTTATCTGTTATTTAGATTACTATTTTTTTTTTTTTTAATTGTAAATGTTATACAGATAATTGAATTAAATTTAAAAATTCATATGACTTATACGGTATTTTTCTAATAAATAAATTTCTTTAATAATTAAAGAGTAATATTAATATTTTCTTAAGGCTGTTCTTAACTGCTCTGCTCAACAAACGCAAAACGTTTTGACACATTTACGAATTCATTTTTTAACGAAAAGGTATAAAATTGGAAAGCCTGGCCATGGAAGCGATTTGGAATGGAACTGTTTTTCCATTTTTTGATCAAATTGAGTTATAAGCGATTTTGATCGCGTGACAAACACGTTTTTCTCCCGCTCTTCAGTGCTCTTCCTTCCTTCGCGCGGAAATTCGGTTCAAAACGTCCACTTTGACACTATTTTCTGAAAGATCTATTGCGTTTGCAAAAAAAAAAAAAAAAAAAAAAAAAAGGAAAAAACAGCTCAATTACATAGTTTCTGAGCAACAACACCAGCTACTTTCATGCATTTTCGAACAAAAATAAATTAAAACTTATGTCAGAAAGTTGCCTTTTTGGATTTGAGAACACCCTTAAGTCAGTTAGTTAAAATCAGTTGATCTTTATCACCAGTTCCTTTGAAAAAAAAATTGTCAATTAGATTTTTTAAAATAACTTTAAATATCTTTATTTATTAATTTATTATCAGTAGCTTTAAATTTTTATTCCAAATATATTATTGTGATTAAATTTTACTACATAATACCACTTAGGAGCTAATGTTATATAATTAAAATAAAACATCTATTTAAATGTAATAATAGTATCTTTTAAACTGACATAGAAAAATATTTTTATATACTGATTGCAAACATCTGAGTAAAAAAAAAAAAAAAAAAAAAAAAGTTCTAAGCAGCTTATTATAACAATCTCATTATTTTATCATAATTTAACTAAGTCAATGTTGTTTTAGAATTGTTAATAATTTTCTTACTAGAAAATTATATCAAATTTAATAATTAATTATATATTATGTTATTAACTGTATAATAATTGATTCCGTGCTCAGTATGAGACATACATAAGCTTTTTTTAATGCATCAAGCTATTATTATCAAGAAATACATTTGATGAAATGAGTAGCAGCGCTGTTACTCGTAAAATGCATTTCTTCCTTACAGGGAAAGAAGTTCGGTTCACCGACAGCCAATGAAATTGTCGGATTTCGAACTAATGTTAAAAGTCTTATGGAAAGTCAAATTTCGCAATGGAGAGGGAGATTTGGTGTTTTTCTTGGCGATTTTCTGGCAACCTCGTATTACGGCAGTTTGTAAACAAAAAAAAAAAAAAAAATAATAACATCAGTATCACAATGGTCGCCCAGGGGCGTGGTCGGTAGCGACAGTTACTGCCACGGCGGGGGCCCCGGTTCGAATCCCCGGGTAAGGCATGGATGTAATTGTGAATTTCCCATTGTTGTAATATAATATATGTAATGGAAAAATTGAATTGCTGTTGTTTCTGTATAATAAGGATCATTCGAGGCGACAGCCATAGTAGCTATAGGCCCCAAAGCATCCCACTTCGGTGGACGTCAAATGTCAAAGTATCACAATTTATAATAAATACTATATAATTTAATATATTGAAGAATATTAATAAAATCAGAATTACAGGTTATCGCCGAAATGTTTATTAAATATTTGCTGGATGAAAAAAGTTTCATACGCAGCTGTAATAAATATATATATATATATATATTTTTTTTTTCACTCAAGATTATTTATTACGAAGAAAGGGAAAATTTGTAGTTACAAAAAAATCACAATTGATTTGCATACTGCGTACGATTACTTGCATATTTATTAAATGTTCCATTTGAAACACATATTGTATATACTATATTTATTATACCTATATATTTCGTAAATATTAAGTAATGTGAACAAATTGAATCCCTTTTGTAGTAGGTATTTTATTTAAAGTATCACACAGCTGAAAAGTGTTTAAAAACTTTTTACCCTTTTTTATGTGTAGTGTGTTTAATTGAATCCATTTTGTAGGTATGTTATTTAAAGTATCACATAACTGGAAAGTGTTTTAAATCTTTTTACACTTTTTCTATTATGTGTAATGCGTTTTATTTTGAAGTTCATCATTAATTTTTTTTTAATTAATAGAAAACTAATATACTAAAATCTGCCCAGACAGTATCGCAAGGAACCAAGAAAAAGTTCCGTTTTAAATAGATTTCATTTTTAGCTGCTTGATTAAAAAAAAAACTGGAGACTTAATATTTTGGAATACTAACAAATTTTGTTGTACCCCCCCCCCCCCCCCGCCCCCTTCACCATCATATAGTATTTCATACATTATTTGCAAAAATTAAGCATTTTTTTTCTTTAGTAAAAGAAAATAATTAATATAATATTTTAAATATATCTATCCATATACAGTGGCACACCCAGGATTATTTTATGGAAGGTGCCGAGCATTGATGGCAAAACAAAATAAAATTAGTGAGGGCAAAATTTCTCTGTTTATGATTACAGTAGGTAATTACAAGGAGACACTAATTAATCATCAAATTATCGTAATTAATTCAGTATTTAATAATAATTTATTTATTTTAATGAAAATGAAAATTATTATATTTAAAATTTAATTAAACTAATAATTTAAAAGTACACTAATTTTTGAATGTGCAGAAGT
Organism: Maratus speciosus; assembly: GCA_963932465.1. Classification (NCBI taxonomy): domain Eukaryota; kingdom Metazoa; phylum Arthropoda; class Arachnida; order Araneae; family Salticidae; genus Maratus; species Maratus speciosus. The sequence continues at coordinate 555,128,310 of OZ010787.1, read as the reverse complement.
TAAATACTTAAAGAGCCCTTAAACAAACATTTATAGAATTTCCGGCACAGATGTCATATTCGCCCCATAATGGCGAAAACATCAACAGCATAAACAACATAATCCGGGTTACCACATCAAGCAAAATAACGACACTTTGGCGCCAGTTAAGTACCTGTTGCGTATATGACATTGGTGTCAGAAAAAAAATCGCGCCAATATGGGGCGAATATGACATCTGTGCCGAATTTCCTATTTATATTTATCTGATTGTGAGACATACTGTAGTTTAAAGGAAAATATCCAAAATAGCCTTGACGAAAGGAATTATTGAATGCAAATTTTTGGGCTAGTTCATTTAAACTTTATTTGTCAGTCACAATTTTTGGGAATTAATAAACTAATAGAAAATTTAATCTGTTTTGGGCATCAGTCAATTCTTGAAAGGCCTCTAGTCTTGGAAAGGGCAGCTGCTCCTACTGCTACCGTGGCTCAGCCGACTATGGAGGCAAGTTGAATTGAACAGATAAAAAAATTCAGTAAATTCAATTAAAAACATTGTTACACAATAAAATCTATTTTTCTTTTTACAAATTACTTCAGTTGCAGTTACATTAATCTCTTTGTGTATATATCATAAAGCAGCCCATTTTTAATCTTTATTCTGTCATAGTGGTTCTTAAGTAAATTTTTAAAATGCATAAGGTTGAAAATGACCTTTTGCTGACACAGGTTATAACGGGAAGCGTTGCAAATATTTTTAGTAATTTATAGATGTTCAGGTACAACATTCACATTTTGAAACTGCAAGTGATTTTTAAAATTTTCTGTACTACAACTTGAATTCGGCGTTCAAAATTTTTGAACTGGTAGAAAGCAAATCATGTGCATAAAATTCACACAATTAAAGAAAATCTTTCATTTCATTTGCTGTTGGAGCATCTTTTCCATAGGTAGAAGAATTAAAAAACTTTCAAAATGTTGCGGTGCCAAGTGAAATGTTCATTAAGTTGAGTCAACATTTGATCAACGAATGGAATAAAAATATTTCTCCTGAAATACTCTTTTATGGAATCGGCTGGAACATTGGATCTTTGTTTTTGTTTTGATGCAGTTCTTAGCATTTTAAGGTCAATATGAAAGTTACTGTCTTTCAAACAAGCTTCATCAAAAATTTCCTTGAAAGGGCTTTACAAATAGAATTTAAGTGAGCCACAACATTGTCAACGAAATTTAAGGCAATTAAAAGGTCACTGTTACATTTTTGCAATAATTTAGACAATGGTAATAGCCCGGGAGGCCGATGAACAGACCATCGCCTTATCCAGTTGATGGCTGAAATTCCAGAATTAGACAGAACTCGATTCCCATATTAAAATGCAGCTGGTCTGCCTGCAATTTCCTGTAACCAAAGGTATGAAAACATAGAGGACTGAGAGTAAGAAAACACAATGATAAACCTACCAGTCAGCCACTAAAATCAGGTTTGCAGGTGTTTACCACCAAGATATGAGTTCACAAACTCGTTGCATTTTAATATGCAAATCGAGTTTTAACTAAACCTGGAATTTCATCCATCAACTCGATGAGGTGATGGTTTGTGCAGCCGCCTTCTGTTCTATAAAGTGTATGTAAATATATTCTATAAGGTAATATTGTTCCGGTTAATGGAATTATTAAAAAATATTTTTACAGTTTCATACATATAGCTTACTGTGCTCTCTGTAACTTTTTTCTAATTACAGTAGAACCTCTTTTATCCGAAACTCTTTTAACTGAAACTCTCAGTTAACCGAAATCCACTTTTAATGCTCTTTTTTTTTCCACTATCACATCTCTTGTGTGCAACATCCATTTTAAAAGCTGTTTTTTTTAAACCATTATATTTTTTTGTGTGCAAGCAGTTCTTTCCGAACAACGAGTACATATAAATATTTTCAATTCCCTTTCTTAGAGTTCCTTTGAATTTAACTTGAGCTGCCATAAACTGCGGAGTTGAACAAAAAAAAAAAAAAAAAAAGATTTTGAATGTTTTGCAAAAGGTTTGGCATGGCTGACGCAGCAGAAAGACTGTGATACTGGTGAACTAATAATATTATAGAACACAGTGATAGAGCTTCAAAGCAAAGGCAATTAAAACTGCGAACAAAAAAACATTTTTTTTCAAACCCTTGTGATATATATAAAGGGTACTTAATTCCAAAATTTAAATTACGTATTAATATGGTAATTTATCCTTGTTTCTATTTTGCTATTGCTTTATTTTTATTAAGCGCTTGTTACCATTATAAGAAATATTGCTTATATTTCTCCTTAATCTTAAAATTGAAGCATTCTCGATTATCCGAAAATTTCGATTTTTCGAAAGAGGGTCGGTCCCTATTACTTCGGATAATCGAGGTTCTACTGTATTTAGAATCTTGAATGCATTTTTTAAAAATTAGTTTTTCTATAGTTAAATATAAATTTGCTATCCAGTAAAGTCCCGATTATCCGAGTTAATATGGACCAATCTCACCTCGGATAAGCTAAAAACTCGTATAAACCAGATTTACACAAATCGTCACCAACTCAGGAGTTAACTACCAATTTCTAAGATTTTTTTCTTCCCTCTAAAACTTACCAGTAAATTTTGCCTAGTTCTGTCGCCGAAATCTAACAATTGTCAACGATTAAATATGGCAAAAATTTGTATTCAATTTTAGAGGTATCAAAACCATACAAATTGGCAGCTATTATTCTATTCATTATTCTATTCAGCTATCATTCTATTAGTGAAATGAAAATTGCAGGTGTAGCCTCTTCTTTCTGCTCAAAGTATTAAATAGTTTTTTAAAATCGAACTTATACCTTTGGAATGGATCATTTGCTTCTGGCCATTTTTTTTCCCATTCTGATCAGAAAATAAAAGTTCTAACTTTTTACGGCTGCTCTTTTATCTTCACCTAACACTTCATTTATAATGGCTGTTTCATAATAATGGAAGCTCTCAGTCCATCAGAAGAAAATAACTGGGTTAAAGCAGAAACTCGGTTAAGCAGGTCTGTACTGTACTTTCAAAAAAAATAAATAAAATAGTCGACGATAATTTTGAAATAGCATTTCGGTTCGTGGATTTTTCAATTTCGAGTCCTGGGATGCACCGAATATTCGGTATCTATTCAGTATTCGTCCATGTTACTGAATATTCATTCAGTTTTGCCGAATATCAAAATATTTGTCCAAACCGAATACTTAAAAAAAAAAATTAAACACATTTTCAAAAATCTTACACAACTTCTACTTTTAACTGTCAACTTATAAACATAGTCAGAATAATCAGAAACAGAATCATATTTAAACAGAATCATATTTCAACTTTAAAATGTAAAAGTATTCGTCCAGCCGAATATTCAGTATTCGGTAAAAAAAAAACTATTTGGTGCATCCTTACTTAGAAGGTATAATTATATGTATTTTAGAGGTTGATGCATATGCTAATTTCCTTTTTACTTAAATTACTGCATGCAGAGAACTTAAATATGTTTTACTTTAATGTGCTTCTTCCACTATCATTAAATATAGCAACCATTTATTTCGAGTCAGTTTGACATCAGACTGAAAGTATCTTATTGAAAGAGATGTTATATGTAGTAATTTTTTGTTTTCCGAGATTAAAATGGCTATTGTTGTAGATGTTTTAACTCTAAATACATTTAAATCAGGGCCAGCCCAAGGGGGCACAAACATGCCAACCGATGTAAGGAGCAAGCAAAAGAGCATCGATAAAAAATATTATTATTTTTTTTAACCTTTACCTTTTTTTATAGCCAGGCCCAGGCCGGGATCTGCTTGGTGTGGGAGAGGGGTCTAGTTTGTGTTTAAACAACAATTAAAGGACACTGAATTTTCACATGCAGACCTTATGTCTGCTTTCTTTATTCTTTTTCTGAGAAAACTGTGTAAAGCTATTACCGCTCAAATTACATCGTGGAAGGCAAAACAGACAGAACCAAACCCCTATTCAACTCGTCTCCATCGTGAAAGGCTACTAGTAATTAATTTTGACTTTGGCAGTTTAAGGATCAATTTGTACCAAACTCTGCCGGCTAGGTAGTCCAATGACAATGCAACCGCTGCTGACACCAGACATTGACGGGTCACGTCTTATTGAGAATTGTACAAATTATTTATTCATCTTTTTCTGCATTGAACAATATTAATTTAAAATTTATATTACCAAAATGCCGGAAAAGAAAAAAGTGCAAAATTATTAAGGAAACAGGGGGACATGGAAAAGGAAAGATAATGAAAAGCAAGCTCGTTTTATGAAAAGGTTTATTTTTTGTAATCTTCTGCTAATTAATGTGTGCATCGAATCTTTTATCAACGACAAAAATTAAAGGCTAAAAAAAGTAAATTTCTCTAACTAAAAATATAGACTTAAATCAATCTATGTAATCAAACTGTTTTTTTCTGTAAAGGCAGAAGATTTTTCATAAAATGTTGTCAAAGCTGCAGTTTTGAACCGTATTTCCTAAATTTTAAAAAGAATTTACATTTAAAAAGTAATACATAAATAAATTCTGAATTTTATTTCAAGAAAAAAAGTTATATGAAAAAAGCAGATTTACAAATATTTTGTTTCCCGGCCATCATAATTTTTTTTTTACAAAATATATAGCTAAAGAAATTTGTCAAAATTTAAAAGAAGCATAAAAATATTCTATTCATTTTTTATTTTAAATTGATTTTTTCCCATATGTAGATATACAAGGTAGCAATACGGCTTTTCCGTCAATGATCGTCGCAGTTACGGTTGCTAGCGATGACCTGACGCTATCAGCTGGTTGTACAGGAAAATTCAGCACCGTGGGATTTTGGAATAATTTGAATCTTACTTTAGTTGAAAACAAAGTTGTATTTACAATCTATCTCATTATAATAAAATTTTAATTTATGAAAGTGGCATTTAAAAATAAGAATTTGAGAACTTAAAGAGGAGAGTTATTTTAAATATGGTTTAAGAGACAGAAATGAAATCAACTTACTGTTTCTTCTCATTTTTTCAGAGCAACGGTCCGGGCAAAACGCCCTAGTGAACGGCCACATTTCAATGAAATCAATGAAAAGGGCTCTGTCCACCAGAGATTTTCACCAGGCTAATTGCTTCTAATGCATGAATATTATTTTTCAATCACATCATGTAACAGCAGATTTAAGCTCTCACCCTCTTCTGTTCATCTTCAGAGAGGTGGTTTTCAAGGGAACTTCATCTTTTCTACAATACCATGAAAGCTTCAACTACTTCTTGGCTTTGGATAAACTGCAACATAATCTTCCAAAACTATGATATCCTATTAGAGAGAGAAAGAGATAAATTAATGATCAATTTAACACCTTGGGGATGAGCATCAGATAATACGTGACTCATAAATTTCTCAGAATCCTTGATTATTCCCACCAGTTATTTTTTATTGTAACTTTTGCTTTATTTAATCAGGGCATTTTCTCGATTAAATTAGGCAAAATTTTCTGTTTCGAAAAACAGGTGATAACCCAGATAGCATGGACATTAGTAGCAAGTTTGATTTTTTTCTGATATATTATCTTGTCGTGACAAATTTGAATTGAGAAAATCACAGCAAATCTCCCGCAAGGTATACCATCACCCACTTACATGAGTAGTTTGTTGTGAAACTGATGGCAAGACTGTCTTTAATTCACGAAAGTGACGAAAGCAAAAAATCCCTCTGTTGAGAGAATAGATAATTAGCAGATACGCAGAAATTTTATTTGTTTGGCACTGCTTTTATTAAACACTATACTTATCAAATACCAAAAAAGGATTAAATTGAAACGTACAAATATTACCCTAACTTATTTATAGTGGTAAAAACGATGCATGCACCTTAATGGTGCGTATGCATCAATAGACCTGGTCAGGTCTATGGACCCCTTCGAAGGGATTAAACTTAACAACAGCGGTGTAAAAAGTTTTTGAAAATCTAGGAGCCAGCTCAAAAATCTAGGAGCCAGTTACTATCGATAACAAATTTGTAAAATGAAATTACAGTATAAGTTAATAATAGTACATACAAATTACTCTTTTTAATTAAATATATTGACACATGATATAAATTTTTCTTGTACAAAAGAGTAATGTTACATAAAATTATAAATATTGATGTAAAAAAATTGGAAGTGCTGATGTAAAATACAAATAATAATCATTAAAAACTTCTTTAAACACCTGAAAAGTATAAATATGTAATGCATTTCAAGGACTATAATTTATGTCATAAATGAATACTGTTAACTTATTGGTTGTCCTCATTTGCTTTTAAGTTTTATGATGTTTATGACCACTCATGTGTCTTGTTGTTTTTGATGTAAAGTACCAGCGTTCAACTGTTTTGTAGGATCAAATGCTTTTACAGAAGGTCCATTTAAATTTATTAATAATAAATCATTTAAATTTTGTGATGTCAAAGTAGAGCGAAACTTGTTCATGATTGTTTTTTTTTTTCTTTGCGCATGGAAAAAAATCCATAAATAATCAAGGTTATAAATACGAATTATTTTTCATTTCCTAAGACATATCTAGGCGCCAGTGTCGAAAATTTAGTCGCCCGGGCGACCTGGCGCCCGGTATTTTTACACCCCTGCTTAACAGTTCTAAACAGTTAACGTGGCATGGAAAGATTATTACTTTGCAGTAAGTTTGCAGTATTTTTTATTACTTTTTTTGCCATTAATTTGCAATAACTTGGACACAGCATGAATTTAACTTGCACGACAAGTTAGCTGCAAGTTCAAAGCATGGTGACTTCGGCGTTTGCGTTAACTTGCTGCAGCCGTGTTATTAAATTTCAGTCTTGTTATGCTGAGCTTGCTGCAACTTTGCAAGTTTTCAAAGCAAGACTTCTGCAAACTAAAAATGTGAAAAGATTAAAAATTCTGTAAAAGACATTCGTCGCAAAGGGGTTAAATATACAATAGTTATGTCAAACCCTTACCATAGAATGGTATACAAACACTGCATCACATAGTTATAATAAGTCTACTAGATGAATTACTTACCCGTAGCCAGGCAACATCACATTTTTTTTCCATTACTGTAACTAAAATTCAGCCTCCTATAAGCATTAAAAAGTTAATCAAATAAAAATTGGGAGTAAAAAAAAATCTGTCTATTATATGAAAGTAACATTCATGCTGCAACTTCTTAGAAATGCTACATAAAAATCAAATACAAATAAAAGCAAGTAATGTTGAAATAGTGAGAATATACATGCATTTTTTCCCACGTTTTATATTGCTCATGCATCAGCTGGATTACACATATAAAATGTAACCACTCATAAAAGTAAAAATCACTGACAATACATATGCAATAGCATTTATCAGGGACATACTCAAGAAGAAGGGAGCTGAGAGGCTACAGTAGCTGTGCCTCCCTCCCCCTCAAAATCTGTATTTTGTACATAATTTTGTACACAAGACCATTTCCCAGCTCAGCTCTCCACCTTCTCGGAACAAAATCCTAGATACCCTACTGACATTTTTGTGTATTAGAATTCCAAAGCATGGAGAGGATTGCGACCCCTCCCTTAATCTCTGAGAAAAGTATGAAGTTTTTTAAAAAGCACTGAGAGATGAAAACAATATAAAAAGCTGTTAATGATTGCGATTAAACTGATTAATGCAATTTCATCCACCTCATTTTTAACCTTTTATTCCCTAACACTGCTTACCATATCCACTGAAAACATTCAGTTTTGTAAGTTATTGATATTTAACAACAATAAAAGAGTTCAACTCAAGCACGTAACTTATATTTTTTACTGGTTGTGGGGGTTAGCTTTCAGTTACAACGACTTTCTTTTAAATAAAAGTACATGAAAAAATATTTTCACAGATGTGCTTTTGATATCTGTAAAATTCGGTAAGTCTTTTATTTTCAAAGAACTAACATTTTTGAAAAAATTATGCACTTTTCATTCCTCCTCCACCCTAAAAATATCTTGAGTATGCCATTGATCAGAAGATATATCCTACCTCTAATATATGTTAATATTACTCTACATATGACTACAAGTTGTTTAATCATAATATTAAATTCGTAAAATTACTCTAAGCAAAAGCAATAGAAGTGACAGGATCATATCTAACAACAAAAAATTTTTAACATTGGACGTAACCAATATATATATATATATATATATATATATATATACGAGATACCAAATAAAAAGTGATCTGGAGGAAAATGAAACAGAAAAAAATATACAAAATACTTACTTAGTATATGTTTCTCCGTTTACATTTATTTTTCTATACGCTAGACGATAACAACAATACACGTTTTGCAAAAAATGACACTTCCTCATTTTCTTTAAAAAAAAGTTGTACAGAAGCACTTGACAATCGCATAATGCGCGCAAAAAGAAGCCAATATGGTAAACATGATTTCGCTCAAAAGACGCCAAGAATATGTGCAATCGAGTGCGCAGATGGCAGAATTGTGTTCTACCTTTTTTACGTCATATCAAAATGCCCTATTTGACTTACCATAAGACTTTTAGCATTAGTGCGAAATTCTGCAATTTCATTGGCTATCGCTTCACCGATAGCCAATGAAATTGAACCGAACTTCTTTCCCTGAAAGGACAAGTATTGCATAACATTGCGTAAAGCCGGCAGCATTTTCGCCGTTCCCAACCGTTATAGCAAAAAATAGAAACTGCGCATGCGTGGGGACTTGGTGAAATTCTTTTACTAGAAAACTAGTACAGGGTTACCGAGGTTGCTATATGTCATCATGCTAAATTGGCGATTACTTTTTGGAGTTCGGAAATATCACAGATATAGGAAGGATATATAGGAAGACATATATTACTTATTACAAGGAAAATATTTCAATTTCTTGTTATTGTGAAACGGTTATACATTGTAGGGCTTATGTAAACTTATTTTATTTGATATTTATAATGAATTTACCTGAACAATGTACGTACATTACTGTCAAAAATGATAAAAATATTTTATTACACAGTTTTGACTCTTTTTCTTATGTCATCAACTTTAATGTGATTTATAAATAAATAACAATATTACCTATATTAGATAATAAATTGTTATGTTTGATAATTTAACATTTTTCTCAATATCGCAACTACTTCTATTAAATCAGATAATTGATTACAGATAATTTAAACAGGTAATTAACAGCAACAACAAAAAAAAATATTATTATTATTATTAGATTTACAGTGGTGTTTTAGGACTTGAGATTTTCTTATGATATTTTACTTTTTTGTGAATCTAGCGATAATAATATCCAATATTAATTTATAGTATATTTTAAATCTATATCCTGGTTTATTCATATTAAGATACTTAAATAGTTTATTGAAATATATTATCATTACTGACAGAATGTTATATTTTATAATATTTATTTTTTATCATTATTAACGTATTGTAATTAAATATTACCAGATATCAGTATTATTGTTGTTGTATCAATGCAAATAAAAAAGAGATACTATTTATAATAAATATTATCTATATTAGATAAATAAATTTATAATATTACAATATATGTTATAGCGAGATATTTTATAATGTATACTGTAAAATATTAAAATACCATTTTATGAATTATTATATAATTTTTTTTTATTAACTGTTCGATAAATTTTAAAATATTTTGTAAAAAAAAAAAGCTGTTATGTAGTTTTTAAATACATTATTTATTTTAATCATTAAATGGTATACTGAAATATTTTATCATTATTGATAGTTTTATAATGCTTATAATATTTACTTATTATCGACATTAAATATTTTCATTATAACTCAAACAGGTGTAATTCATAATAAATATTATCCTCTTTATTGTCTAAAGAACATAATATTTTATAAATAAATATCATAAATTATCATTAATTTTCAATAAAATATTGATATGTAAAATTTCATTTATTGAAATATATGGATAGTATTACATTACGAATATAATAATTAATAGTAATAATTTGATAATAATCTAAATATTAATATTAATGTATCATTATATTTTTTAATAATAAATTATCAAATATAATAATTAGTTATTATCAAACCAATTATCTGTAAGTTACAGTGATATATTTAATTTTATAATATAATAACAACAATAATTTGATAATTATAAATTACAAAATATAATAATTTATCTTTATGAAATTATTCTATATTCAATATTCTATTATTTCATATTCAAATATGCTATAATTATTTATAAATTGTATGAAAATTACATAATAATATACTATTAATAAATAATTTCAAAACAAAATATTAAATATAATTAGCTATTTGGACTAGCTAAACATTGCTTATTTATTAATTATAAATAATTAATTATCTAATTAATGTGTATTATAACTAAATTTGATAATGGTAACTAAAATGAACTCTATTAAAAAAAAAAAAAAAAAAAAAAAAAAAAAAAAAAAAAACTCGATGGCCGCCGCGAAACAACTAACTAATAATAAGCTAGAAGCAGCTAGGAGTCGTTTGGTAGCTTCATCGCCCCGAGCCCAACCCTTGCCCGCTTTTCGGTGTCTTTAATTTGTGTAATTTCTCTTTTAAATTTGTCCGGTTTCAATTTTTGATTTTTTTTTTCAATCTGGCTTTCGCTAGAGAGTCTTTCATTTGGGACGTGACTGGGGACCTAAGAATCTTGCTTCCGCAAAAGAGTCGGACTAGAGTAGAAGAATAAAGGGCTGCGGACGAAGATGGGCCGCCGGGCGGCCCATCTTATGGGAATTACACATTATGCAAAAAAAAACATACCTTTACATAATATTAGAAGTATCCAACATATAATTTATTCTTTTTTTTATAAAAAAAAAACAACAACAACAAAACAAAACAAGTTATACTGCCATTTTTTTAATGCACATATCTATAATTTCTTTATCAAAAGAAAAGTCTCCTCTTGCTGTCACCGGGTGAGGTGGATTTGGTGATTTCAACAAAATATCTTCATATTTTAAATTTGTGCTGTTTTTTTAGATGATAGCGAAACCTGTTAAAATCAATGTCTGCCTGAGGAGTCAAAAAATTGATAGAAAATATTTGTTCATCATTATCAATGCTGATCTTTTCAATAATACCTCACTATAAGTTTCCATCATGAATTAATACAAAGCACCAGTCACCAATGTCAATCTATTTTCAACTGTGAGGAGTCCCCAATTGTAGAAACAATATTTTTTTCACCAGCTTCACTGGTAATGCATTCTTGATTCTTTCTTACAGAGATTGCAAAAACCAGATCCATTCCTTATTTGAATAGTACCAAATTTGTTTATCGTTTGTATGGGGTGAATATTTTGAGTACCTTTAACAGTTTTCGCTGGCTGTCTTCTATACTTTAAATACTGTCAATTTATTTTTTATTTTTTTTTTATTTTTTTTTTACCAAAGTTACAGCACATTTTGGTGGGGGAGCAAAGAGGAAGAATGGAATTTTAAGAGGAGGGGATTCTTAAACCTTGAATTAAAAAAAAATGAACTCAAGTACAATAATTTAACAAAAAAATATCTATTTTATTTTTTTAAGATGTATGTTAGAACAATGGACTCTGTTATAATGTATTTAGAAAATTAAAATGATTAATGTTTAGATCGTTCCACGATTTGGAGATTGTTATTAAATAATCTTTTGGGGTACATTTGCTACAAAGAAAACTTTGCAAAATACATAAAAACACGTAAGATCAATGAAGAATTACTTTTGAAATAAAAAAAGAAGTTTACTATTAATTTTAAATCATACTTTTAAATAAGCATATCCGAAATTTCGTAACGATCGCAGTGGTCACCATTTTGTGTCGATCGTTACACACATTAGTTGAGCATGCTTCAAGTCAAGTTATATTATTATACGTACTAAATACATTTTATTTATACAAAAAACGGTAATTATGTACGATAAAACATTATAATAAATATCTTTTTATACGTTTCAGGACACGAAATCCTCTTTAAAAATAAATTTACCGAAAATAAAATCGGCGTTTCGATCATTACGCGATTCGGGCATTCTAGTTTCTTATTTGAGAAAAGTGCATTTATTGCAAACAAATCTTACAAAAACACATACAAATATTTTAAATTTTTTTAAAAATGATTTTAAAGTTAGATAAAAGAGTTTAAAGTACTTACTTGATGTATTTTACGTGGAAATGACAGCTTTGTTACGATCGTTACTTTTGGACATAACAAAATACAGAAAAATTCTTTATCTAAAAGTCCTTCTATCTTCAAAAAAGCAATAAATCAGCCTGTCATCTCTTAACGAAATTATCAAAAAATCATCCATTTCCTTTATGCATTCGTTGTTTACCATTAAAACCACCTGGAATCAAGTTAAAACTCTTTTTCTTGGTGGTACATTGGAGCAGTTAACGTTATGAATGTCCAAAATTGGCCTCTTTAGCATAAAATAATAAAATTTTAAGATATTTGTACAAAGTTTTTACAATAAATTATGTCATTTTCTGACTCTGAATATAATTAAAAACTCAGTGTTAAAAAAAAAATTAAAGTCAATGATAATTAAAGTTATTTTTGAAAAGCTTAAATTTATGACGTGTGTCCAGTGCCCACCTTTTGAAAACCGCCCTTACATAAATAAGCTACTATTTTTCACAGTGAAATAAATGTATCGTTTTTTACCAACACGCTTTTTAACTTTTGAATTTTTTAAATGTTGGATTCTTATGATTATAGTTAGAATAACTGTCTTTGTGCTTAAAAATAAGTTCTAAAAAGATATTGAATTGCTGAAAATAGTTATCACGTAGGTAATAATTACAAAACCAAAAATCCGAAAAAAAAAGAAAAGTCACATTAAGAATTTTAAAAAGGGTATTAAAAAAATCATCAAATATTCGAAATACTTTCATATAGAAACAAAATTAAAATAATATAATTATTCACGCATTTCTGCCACGTGTTTTAATTTATTTCTCTGTGAAAAATAGTAGTTTATTCATTGAAATAAATGTAAATAATTTTAAATAATAACAAAAAAATTCTGGTCTATAGACATAAATATGCGTTTTTTTGCTTTTCATTATGCAAAATTTCGTAGTTAAAAAAGCACTTATATGCTACAAAACTCACATTTAATTCATATTTTTCGTAAATTTCAATTATTACTCATATGTTTTCAACTGCGGTTCGAAAATGATTGATAAAAATTTTCTTTCCGAAAAACAAGTCCTAACCGGATTTGAACCGGGGCAAAAAAAAAACTCAAATACAGCGTGCTGCCGATCACGCTACTGAACCGCTTGCCAAAGAAGGGAATTTATCCGATTATGAACAGTAGCTTAAACTTTGCGAGTTATTTTCTGAAGACCCCATGGGGGTTGCGCTTTATGGCGCTCATATATTTATATACTAAGTGTACTCAATCGATACACAAATGTTCATCGCATTCGGTGATATCAACCTCGGACCCTCTCCTTGTTAGAATTAAAGGCGCAGATCACGGAGTTGATCGAGCAAGTGAAGCATTTATCACGCTTTAGCCAGCGGCGAGAAAATAGATCTCGGGATCGTTCTACCCATAAAAGGTATAGATCGCAGACTCCTAAGCGCATGAACGAAGGCTTATGTTGGTATCACGTAACTTTCGCCGACAAGGCAAGACAATGCCGTCCCCCATGTAACTTTACAAAATCGGAAAACTAGAGATGAAATCGCATGTGGCGCAATGTGATTTCAATGTCAACACATCCAGCCGCCTTTTCATTCGCGATCCTACCCCTCGATTATTTAATTGATAGCGGTAACGATGTTTGTGTTTTGCTATATACGGCCAAGATTTCTTTTGTTGTCACTTCTAATTTAACACTGTATTCAGCCAGCAATTCTCCAATCAAAACATATGGTACAAAAACGGTAACACTTAGCGTAAATTTCCGACATGAATTAAAATGGCCAGTCATAATCGCTAATGTTAGTAAACCAATTATCTTCGCCGATTTTTTAAAATATTATGGATTAATAATTAATTTGAAAGATTCTTGTTTACGCGACCCACTCACAAAGTTTTCTTCCAAAGGCACTACCATTAACAGCCACAGCAAAAGTGTTACGCTTGTCTCTAGTTGAGAAAAATTTCATGACATTTTAAAAGAACATAAGGATGTCATTTGCCCCTACCCTGCATCGCCCAAGCCAAAACATAATACCGTGCATAGAATAATTACAAATGGACAGCCAGTCTTCAGTCGTCCGCGGCGGTTGAATATAAAAACAATTGGCAATCGCAAAGCAGGAATTTCAGACCATGATGGAACAGGGTACCTGTAGGCCTAGCAAATCGAATTGATCAAACCCCCTGCATATGGTTCCGAAAGCTAACGGTGAATTTCGCCCCACCGGTGATTACCGCGCCCTAAATAGACAAACACAGATGGATAGATATCCTTTACTACACCTGCATGATTTTGCGCAAAATTTGCATAAAAAAATATCTTTCGAAAATCGATCTTACAAGAGCATATCACCAAATTCCGGTGCATCCCGATGATGTGCCAAAAACGGCAATTACCACACCGTTTGGGCTTTTAGAATTTGTATTTATAGCATTCGGTTTGAAGAGCGCGTCTCAAACATTCCAACGTTTTATGAATTATGTACTACACGGTTTTGATTTTGCTTTTGACTACATCGATGTCATATTAATTAGTAGCTCATCTGAGCGGGAGCATGCTAAGCACTTAGATATGGTTTTCAGTAGCCTTTCTGAATATGGCATTCGAATTAACGTAGATAAATGTGTTTTGGGTGTTCAGGAATTGTTTTTCTTGGGCTACCTCATTAACGAGCAGGGTGTAAGGCCAATGCCTGAGAGAGTAACACCTATCTTGAATTACGATAAACCGAAAACTGTTGAGGATCTGAGGCAATAGCTTGGGTTACTTAACTATTATCGGTGAAAAATCTCGCAGGCTGCTCATGTCCAATCATTTTAAGTGATTACTTAAAAAGGTTCTCGGAAGTCGGACAAAAGTGAGATTGTGTGGAGTGAGGAGAGCAGTAAAGCGTTTGAAGAGTCGAAACGTCAGCTCGCAAATGCAGCTTTGCTTTTTCATCCTTCGCCAAATGCTCAACTTGCCTTATATGTAGATGCTAGAGATTTTGATCTAGGCGCGGCCTTGCATTAAGTGGGTGAGCCTGACCTTCAGACATTAGGTTTTTTTCACGCAAATTTTCCGATACAGAAAAAAGTATTCCGCGTATGATAGAGAGTTGTTGGCTGCTTATTCTGCTATTAAACATTTCCGTTTCATGTTGGAAAGTCGTAATTTTACCTTATATACAGATCACAAACCACTTACGTATGCTTTTTCCCCCAAAAGCGACAAAGGTTCTCCACGTCAACTGCGGCAACTGGATTTCATTACCCAGTTCACCACCGATATTAGACAAGTTAAGGGGGTGGGAAACAAACCAGCCGATGCACTCTCGCGAACCGAAGTCATAACTTGCCGTACTCTAATTAACTACAGGGTGTCCAGCGAATAAGACCTGATTTCAAAATTAAATATCTCAAAAACAAAGATCAATAGAATTATGCGGTAAATGGTTTGTTTATTAGCTAAGCTGTAAAAATGTTATGCAGAAGTTTCAAAATTTAGTTGCAAAAACCGTTAACAGATGGCGCTATAATCGCAATACTTGTAAACTGTGCTTCGAAGCTCAGAGCACTAGCGTCTCATTCCTAGATGGCTCCCTACGGAAGAACGAATATTGGGAAAGTTCACTTTTTGATTGGTGTGATGTGCAGAACTGGAGACATCTGGTCACAGAATTATTGCATCAGCTTCAATTTTAGTAAATTTCAATTAATTGAATTTTCAATAAATTTTAGAAATCATTATATAAGAACTTATTAAAATATTTTATTAAATTCAATTTTTAATGCCGTATAATTTTTAATGCCATAAATCAAAATGCATATATTTAGAAAAATAATTTTGTACTTTTTATTTATCGTTTATATTTTTAAATCACGGCATAATATTTTGGTATTATTGTTTATACCTGGATTACTATAAATAAAAAAGTAATTTTGCACTTTTCATTTCTTTTTAAATCGCGGAATAATACTTTGATTTTAGCACAAAATATATATTTCTTTTCTTTGTAAACAAAGTTTTAGAGGCAGAAATTATGCATTAAGATATTTCTTTTTAAAAAGGAATTGATGATAAGTCATATCATCAACGTCGAAGCAAAAGTATTGTGGATGCTGCATTCCTTTCCAACACTTTGGATCCTATCGCTAGAAGCTGCACCATATTTCTGTGCTCAATGATAAAAAAAAACAAACAATGAAAACGAGTTTTTTTAATTAAAATTATTTTTTAACTTAATTAAGTTTTAAAAAATAGAAGCTTTGTATTTTTTCATTCAAACAATTCTCTACAATTTAAAAAAATGATTCATGAATCATTATTATAAATGCTCAAAAATTTTTTTTAAAAAAGGGGTTTCTTTTAGCTTAATTAAATTTTAAAACCAGAAACTTTGGATTCTTTTATTCAAACTTTTTTCACAGTTTAAATAAATATTAAAAAGTAAAAATTTCCATTTTTTTCAAATCCACCTCTACTTGGATTCGATTCCACGATCTACCAATTAGGAGAGAAAAAACATACCACAGAGATACTGGTATCCGGACCGAAGTAGCTTATAACAAAATTTGAAACAAATCTCAATTCTGTCAACAAATGGCTCCGCTTCTGCACATTGCCCAAATAAAACATTTTAATAAGTTCTTATATAATGATTGCTAAACTTTTTATTAAAAATTCTATTAATTGAAATTCTCCAAAATTGAAGCTGATGCAATAATTCTATAACCAGATGTCTCCACTTCTGCACATCACCCCAACGAAAAAGTGGTCTTTCCCAATTTTCGTTCTTTCATAGGAAGCCATCGAGGAGTGAGACGCCAGTGCTCTGGACTTCAAAACACAATTTATAGACATTGCGATTACAGCGCCATCTATTAGCGGTTTTTGCAACTAATTTTTGAAACTTCTGTATAGCATTTTTACAGCTTAGCTAATAAACAAACCGTTTACCGCATAATTCTATTGATCTTTCTCTTTGAGATATTTAATTTTGAAATCAGGGTCTTATTCGCTGTATGAGCAAATAGCTGAGAATCAGACCACTGATAATGATTTACGAACATGCTTAGCAGATAATTCATCATCGCTTAATCTCAGTAAATTCGTCATGCCCGGCAGCTCTTTGGAACTTTATTGTGACTCATCTACCGGAAAAATCAGACCTTTTATCCAGGTAATTCAACGAAAGATTGTTTTCGGTGCTCTGCATAACATTTCTTATCCTGGTCGTAAATCTTCCATTAAACTTACCACTGACCGTTTTGTTTGACCTAATATTAAAGCTGATTGTGAAAAGTGGGCCAAGACATACATTCCATGCCAGCGAGTTAAAATTTTGACTCATACTAAAGCCCGAATAAGTAATAGTCCAGTCGAAAATCAGCGTTTTTCTCATATCCATTTGGATTTAATCGGCCTCTGCCAGTATCTCATAATTTTGTGTATTGCTTCACAATTATTGATAGATTTACTCGTTGGGTGGTGGCCGAGCCTCTTAAGAATATCGAAGTGGAGATAGTTGCTAGTGCATTTTATAAAATTTGGATTGCACGTTTTGGCGTACACAAAATCATAACAACGGGCCAGGGGAGTCAATTTGAATCGCGTCTTTTTCGTTCTCTGGCCAACTTGCTAGGTTCCAAGCATGTTAACACTTGTGTTTTTCACCCCAGGCTAACGGTATGATTGAAAATTGGCATCGTATGTTAAAATCCGCCCTTAAAGCATACCTGACATATTGGTGGGCGGAGATACTCCCGATTGACATTCCAAGAGGGCGTTCCATCCGTCGCCCTGTTCGTTTCTCTTAGCATATTGCTAGGAGGGGTTACTGCAGAATCTATAAGATATCGTAGACAAACGATAGATGGCAGCACACATCAGCACACTGCCCCCCCCCCCCCCCCCCGAGACGCTCGTGAGGATTCAGTTGGTTGCCGGCTCTCGGCTAGTGCGGACGATAGACTCTGTTCAATTATGATGTTTTAATATGTAATGTGTAATTGTGTTGTAAATATAAGTGTTAAAATATATTCTAGTTACTCCTAAATGTAGCATTAATGATTTAAAGTACACCCAGACTTTTAGTGAGCTGATGGAGATAGATTTTCATTGCAGCGTGGAAGAGACACGTAACAGTCTCTTCAAAGGAATAGAGGAATTTCAGCAGATGAGGAGGATAACATTTTAAGGCATATTTTAACAAGTAAGCTTTTTTAATCTAAAAAAAAAGTTTCGAGAAAAGCAAAAATGTTGTACAACTTTTTTAAATTTTTAAGCGTTTTCCCTTTTTTTAAAATATTAACTACAAAAACGTTTTTACATAAATCGACATTATTTCCCCAAAAGCGCATTCTTAAAAAATGCAGCTAAACAAACTCCGCTCACCCCTATTTTGATAAAATCAATGCAGACCTGAAGCATGCGCAATAGCGCGGAAGGTTTTGCTTTCCGAAAACAAGCAGTATGCAGAGATCTCTGGAGGTTGTGTTTTTCCATACAACAAACCATGTGTAATTATTCTTGTTGAGAGGCTTATAAGAATAGAAAGGAATGAGAAGGTTGAAGGAAATTTACATTTCAAATTGCTGGGTATATATTCTAGAAACTGCCACTTAGAAAATTACATCAATTAAGCCTTTGTTGCTCAGTGTCCCTGTCCCATTACATGGAACACCCAACTTGATTCCCAAATGCCACAATGACACCAGAATTTTGGTTCAAGTATTTTCCGTTCATTATATATGTGAAATAAAGCTTTTTCTAATTTTCAAATAAATTTGTGCGCAAATTCCGGTGTCACTCATTCATGCAATCATTTTAGCAGAGGAAGTGCTTTGCACCTTAAAGGGTCAAAGTGCTCTTTACTTAGTGGAGTCAGGGCTGAATCTAACCTTTTTTTCCAATAGTAGTTTTTCTGAAGAAAAGAAATTGTGGTGAGTTATAGCAGCATTTGAAATAGAAATAATCTCCGGGGTAGGTTTCCACAAATTTTGCATGGTAAATCTAGAAGGAAGATTTTCATTTCAAAAAAGTGATATTCAAAAATCGTGCTGTGTGGAAGTTTTGCAAAATATATATTAGACAACATTACTTTAGCTCAGTGGTATTGATAGTTAGACGAGTAATTTCTTATTAAACCCTTCAGGGCTATGTGCTTGTGATTGTTAAATGTTGAAGTCACACCAGAATTATAGGAAAAAATATTTAAAATTAGAAAAACGCAGTTTTACAGTATTTTTACCTCAAAGTTATAATTATGAAATTTTATTCAATAATTCTAGTACGAGGCTTTTTTACAAATAAGTGGGATAAACTTATATTCCACTGCTCAACAAGGGGTTGAGATTGCTTTATTGATATTAATATTTTAAATAGCAATACTCGCCTTATTTTGCCCTCTAATGCCCATTGTAGCATTTATGCTACCATCAATGTTCCCGATTTTGTGGATTATTTTATTCACATTTTCCGTATTCACACTTGAAATTTGAAACAGAATTTTTTGCTTTATTTAATAACAGATATTTCGTTATTACAGGGTTCCTACACTTTTAGCTGAAATACCAAAATTTTTATGTAAGAGAATTCGACTTATATAATCGCGAGATTGAAAAAGCATCTTTTTCTCTAAGAAAATACTGGTGTTTATTTGACCTAAAGTCAGGAAAATTTCCTGACCTGTAGGAACCCGTGTTAAATAAACCGAAATTTATAATTTAGATTTTCTAGTATGAATTCCGATTCTCTGAATTACGCAATTTCTGGAACGCATTTTGCCATGAGTATTAGAAGGTAAATATTTGTGAAAAAAGCGAATATTATTATTTGAGAAAAGTGGTAGCAATCATGCTCATCCGCATTAAAAAGAAAGTACCGCTTGCAACATTTTTTTAAAAATCTCAGTTATATCGTTACTATAATGGACTGATTCCTTTTAACGGTCTATTAACTGTTTTTGGAAAATGTTACGGACAGAGAAGTTTATTCGAGGACGTTCTTTCGCCCATCTCCGTCATTGACCATTGTTGTGGTTACTTAGAACCACTGCCATATATTTATTTAATTTCATTTAGAAAATATTTTTATTAATCTTGTATTCATTTAATTTTAATATTCGCATTCCAAAATTATTTTAATTCCCTTTTTTTTCAATTTTCCCCTGTAAGTTTTTCTTTCTGGCATAGCATTTCATTCATTTTAAAATCATAAACGTCGTTTTGAAATCTGTACTTCCGGTAAAAGAATTATCTGGAAAAATCCATATCTTTGTATTTGTGAAGTCATTTCCTTTTGTAGCTCCACCCCTTAGCCAATAATATTTAAATCAGTTTAATTCGTAATTTCAAAATTTCTAACTCTTTACTACTGTTTGGCATCTTATCTCAGTGAAATCTATCAAATTTCCTTTTTTAAAGCAGTTTTTTTTATATACTTTAGCATTGCATTTCATGCCAATGCAGGGCGCCTGTATGTTCGTTCAGCCAAAGTTGGCGTGTTTCAAGGATTATAGCAACCCCCTTTACTCCTCTGCTCGGAGAGCTCGTGCGCATTCAGTGTAGTTGAGTTGGGACTTCAATGCAGAATGGCTGCCTTTTTTTTTTTGCCGTTCTGCGAAGAAATTATGTCCACGCCTACATGAGTGTTCTGTAACGAACGCAGAGAATGGGTGGATGCCTCTTCCCCTTCTACAAAAAATAATAAACGGATTTCATATCTACAGTAAGGAGTATTAAAGTGCAAGAATATTTCTCTATAATTGTGTAATCGGCTGCATAGTTTCGTCTTTTTTTTATGGCGAGATTCTTTGATCAGTTACTTCTGATTCTTCAGTAGGATGTGGATAAAAAATTCTGTTGACGGCATTATTATTTTTATTCAAATCATGCTTTTATTTTGAGTCGCAGAATTGTGATGCTAAAAAAATCATCTAAATGCCTGTGCCTCCACACTCCCCAAAGGAAAAAAATATTTTATTTTCCTTAGTAAGAACGTAGATGTATGTGTCGATCATTAAAAAAGTACATCTAAAAGAATAAGATATGTACTCTATGATAATGCGCTATGTTCTGCAAAAAAATTGTTTCATAAATAAAAAAAATTGCAAGGAAGATTTCTCATCTCTTTATTTTCTTTCTGCAAATGTCTCCATCATTTTTCTGTTCTTTTGGGTCAATGCAGGTAATGCTTTTACCTTTTATTTTTTTGTTCTTAATTTCCAAATGTATGATAAGTAAATT
The DNA here is from genome assembly GCA_963932465.1 of Maratus speciosus. Classification (NCBI taxonomy): domain Eukaryota; kingdom Metazoa; phylum Arthropoda; class Arachnida; order Araneae; family Salticidae; genus Maratus; species Maratus speciosus. Next base: position 555,106,898 of record OZ010787.1, on the reverse strand, counting down.
CAGATTTTCTTTAATTAATGACTGTTGTGTCAAAGTGGTCTTTTGTGGCCGCAGCAAAATGTTAAATATACACTATACGATCGATCCTAAAAAAATGATTTGGAATTTCAATATCCAAAATAACTTTACAATATTATTCTATCACCTCCTGTCTTCCAAACACAACAGCTTTCTTTCCTGGTACTGTGAACCTTTAGAAACCTTTATGACATGACAGTTATTAAGTTATATTTTGATATGAAAATTTGTTTTAGTGTATTATTATTGAAATATTTGATATTTAGAAAAGGTTGCTTACTTAAAATTTTTATACAATCTTTCTAAAAAAAAGAGAAAGAATTCTTGTAATATTTGCAGTTTATTATTAAGAAAAAAAGATGATATTATTTACAAAAAAAGATGAGTTAAGAATAATTTTCTTACTTATAAGTAAATGATTGATTTATTGATTGATTGAATGATTAAATGATTGATTTATTTTGTTTTGATAATATGTTGAGAACAATTATTACATTATTCTGTTGAATTGACATTATTTTTAAAAGGTGACTTCATATGAGATTAATTTTTTTACTTCACCACATTAATTTAAAATTTATTCGGATTTGTTTTGAAATTTGTTCAACATTGTTTTGAAATTTGTTCAATATTGTTTTGAAATTTATCACCATGCCTCCAAAAGCAAATTTAAACCTTTGTATTCAACCATTTGATGGAAATCCTCAGACGGTCGAATTTTTCTTCGATCCGTTATCAGATTTGCAGGAATTATATAATTACTCTGAAAAATAACTTTTTGCTCTTTTCATGTCAAAATTACAGGGTACTGCATTACATTTCTTTCTCGAAACACAATTTCAATTCAAAAATTCTAACCTTCAAACCATTCGCAAAGAATTTATTAACTATTTTCTGCCAAGTAAAAAATCTGACACTCTGAAGTCTCTTCAAAATTTAAAATTGCATTCTAATGAGTCAGTTAAAAATTTTTCATATCGTTTGGCTAAACAGCTTCGACTTACTTATCCTAAATTAGATACAGCTGCTCTAGATTCTTTGAAATTTACTCATTTTATTCAAGCTTTACCTAAGCAAATTAAAAGGAAAATTCTAGAAGAAAACATTTCCACTTTTGAGTTAGCTCTTGAACGAGCACAATTTTTACAAGATATCTATGATTCACCACCAACTCAAAAATCTAATCAACATTATGACCAAGTTTATTCTCTGAATAATGAAAATAATGGTGAATGTTCAAAATTTTCTGATAGTTTTGTTGAACAAGCTCCTATCAGACATAAAAAGGACAGAGTCTATAGAAATTCGCAAATAGCATTCTCGCCGTCCGAATCTCATAATGAACATTCTCCTAGACATAGAACTGTTGTTAAAAAAAGCGTGTAACATACTCTCCCTCACCAGTTAGACATAACGTGGCTTCTAGAAATAAAACAAACTTTATTCAGCATAAGCCAGATCAGGAACGATCTTTCTTTCGGCCAAAATTTGACAAGTTTTCTCACAAGAAAAACTCTTCAGAGTATTTTCGCAAACAAAATGTTATCCAATGTGCTTTTTGTGGTCGTTTTAATCATCTTATGGAGTCATGTTACAAGTTTAGAAATCTACTTGACTCTTCTAGGCAAAATGACAATCATACTCAAGACTCCCATTTTTCTTCGAATTCTTCTCAAAGAAAGAAAAACTTTACTTCTTTTTCTAAAAATAAAAATGATGATAAAAATTATCATTTAAACAAGTAAGGGAGATTGGTCCAACTGACCACCATCCCTCCCAATCTTACTCGTTAGGGTCAGTACACTCCTGTGACAATTCAAGCGAATGTCAGATTGACAAAAATTCTTCTTCAATTACTCCCTTTTCAAACGCTGATACACAGACATCACCAATGGTGCAAAAAATGAACAGACCTTGCTGTTCTGAAAATTCTTTGTCATCAAAGTATTCTTCTCAAATTGAGGATTGTGTACAACAACGACACGTAATTTGCAGCTCTTTTGACAACACTTATTCACTTCCATGTATAATTATGAATGTTCAACATAATGAGATATCAACTCCCATTGGTTCAGGCTCAACATTGAGTTTGTTGGATCATGAATGCTTTAACAGCATTAAATCCAAAATCTATTATAAATATTTATCTAGAAATGTTTCTGTATCAACTATAAGTTCTAAAGTTTTCTTTAAAGGATGTATCGAGATTGCATTTAGACAAATTCTTTTTTTCATCATGTCTTTTACCTTACTGATATAAAGAATGTTAATTTTGAGGCCATACTTGGTTTTGAGTTTATAAACAAGCATTCTATAACCATCTCTCCAACTTTTAAATCTATATTAATTAAAGATAAACATATACCTTTTAACATTCAAAAAGAGTCTCCTAGCAGTTTTTATTTGAATTCTCAGTATAATAATGACAATATATCAGTGCCGTATTCTTTTGACACCAATAAAGTGCCTATTTATGAAAATTCTATGTCAGTTAACACAAATAATGGTACTTATTTTGATAATATGAATGGAAATTTTAGTGATAATTATTTGCATTTGGTAAATAATTATGAAAATTATCCTTGCAATTACAATTTTCCAAATAATGGTTTGTTTATAAATAGTGTTGGTAATACTGCTATGAATTATGATAATTCTTTTATGAATGCTAATCTCAATATTAGAAATTTAGAAGGTCATGCTCAAGTTTTTACTCAATTTCCTAATTATTTTCCCACTCATACAAACTTTGATTATCCTAATGTTATAAATAATATATCTAATACCAATACCAAAATCACCTCTGATGACAAAAATGTCACAACAGAAAATGACAATGACATTAGTTATGTTGGTAAAAAGTGCACCTATTTTAAAAATGGTAATGAAAAATTATTGAGTTCTAACATGGTACAAACTGTAAATAGAGAATTGATTCCCCCAATTCTTCTGTTTATTTACATGTCAAATACTTGAATTCTCCCTCTGAATATTTTATTTTTAAGTCTGCTTTGAAAAGTAAAGCTCTTATTTTGCATGAATCATTGCATTCTAAATCTTCAATTCAAAAAGATTTATTCTTAGTTGTATGTCAGAATATATCCAAAGTGGATGTTCATTTAAACAAACATACAATTCTTGGTGAGTGCATTAATGTAGATGAGTTCAGAAAACGAATATTGTAATTTAATTTTGCCATCTGAGGAAATTAAAAGAAAACGAATACAAGAACTGTCACCAGATGATTTTGACTTAAAGCACTTGTCCCCACATGAAAGTGACTGTTTGCTAAAATTATTGTGCAATAAAGCTCAAGCATTTTCTAAATCCTTAGACACTTTGGGTCATACAGACCTAGTTAATCCTCAATTTTCGATGATGAATTCTCATCCGGTGAAAACCCTACCTTTTCCTGTGCCACAGGCACTAGAGCAAGAAGCTCTTGACCAGATTAATCAAATGCTAAATCCTGGCATTATAGAAAGATCAAATTCTTCTTGGGCTTGCCCCATGCTGTCAGTTAAAAAGAAAAGAACTGGCATGTCAAAACCTCAAAAATATCGTTTGGCTTTAGATCTACGATTAGTAAATTCTATTATTATTCCTTCTTCATATCCTCTACCTCGCATTCAAAACCTATTGGTACAATTGTCAAAATTTAAATACTACAGTACACTGGACTTACCCTCTGCGTACTGGCAGATTGCGGTTCCTAAAGAGATGCAAGATAAGCTCAGTTTTCCCACTCCATGGGGAATGTTTACCTACCTTCGTCTTGTTTTTGGCTTGAAGACGGCTGCAAGTACTTTTCAACAGTTAATTGATTCAGTTATTCAATTATCCGAAATTGACTCTTGTTACGCATACCAAGACGACATAGTTGTTGCCGCTAATTCGTTTGAAGAAATGGTTGCAAAACTCACAAAACTCTTGGACACTCTTATTGCTAACAACATTACTCTTTCTCCTGAAAAATGTTCTTTTATGCAAACTAGCATTAACTTTTTAGGCTTCGACCTCACTGATCATAAAATCCTTCCAATTACAAGCAATATTTTGAAAATTACTTCTTTTCCAAAGCCAAAAACTAAGAGGCAGACAAAGAGTTTTATTGGCTTATGTTCATTTTACAGGTCAATCATACCTCATTTTGCTAAATTAATTACTCCTCTTATTGAAATCACCAAACCTAAAAATAAATTCTGTTGGAAATCCGAACAAGAAAATGCATTTAATAAATTGCAAGAAATTTTTTTTCATAAACCCATGCTCAATCTTCCAAATTGGAAATGAGCCCTTCTATGTTAATACAGGTGCCTCAAAGACAGCAATTTCAGCTGTTCTTATGCAAAAAATTCAGGATGAACTTCGCCCAATTTCTTATTACTCCAAAACTTTATCTCAATCTGAAAAACAGTACCCAGCCATTAAACTGGAACTTTATGCCATTTATAAAGGTATAACGGCTTTTAAACATTACATTTTCGGCAGACCTTTCATTCTTTTGTTTGATGCTAAACCTCTCAATAATTACAAAAAATCAACATCTCCTGCTGACATCACTACACGTTGGATGTTAGAACTATCTGAATACTCTTACACATTTCAGCATGTTCCAGGCAAAGATAATGTGTTAGCAGATTTTCTAAGTAGGACACCTCATATTCCTACTGAAGATCTCCATACTAACCCTGATCTCATTTTTGAACAAGAAGTACTGCCTATTGTTGATAATCAAAATGACCTACATAATGAAATTGCTCAGTATCCATGTGGATTAATTGGTAAAAAACATCATAACTGCTATCTTCAAAGTGACCCCCCATCTACAAATAATGTTAGTAAGGAAGACCCATTGTTAGAAATTTTTGATCAAACCATCCTTTCTGAACAACAAAAAGATCCTCAAATTAAGAAAATTTATGAAGATATTAAATCTAATAAAAAATCTAAAAGTTTAAATGGTTATTACATTAATCCAAGTAATGAGTTGCTTTGTTATAATGGACACTTCTCTTCAGAAGACATTGAGTTACATAGAGCTGTTTTACCATCTTCACTTAGAGCTAAAGCTTTAAGAATTGCTCATATTACTCATACTGGTATTCATAAAACCATTGTTAATTTAAAGAAAAGATTCACTTGGAAAACTCTAATTTCTGATACAATTAATTATGTCAACTCTTGTGAAATTTGTTTAGTAAATAAAAATCATAAGAAAAACTCAGCTCCATATCTGCCAGCACCTATTCCTACAGCTCCTAATCAAAAAGTTTCGATGGATTTACTTGGTCCTTTGAGAAATCACCAGTTTGTTATGACTGTAATCGACCATTTTTCTCGTCATCTTGAATTATATGCCTTGAATAGCATTCATGCTGAGTCGGTGACTAAAGCTCTGTTGAATTACATTTCCACTCATGGAAAATCTGAGTTAACTCTTACAGATCATGGTTCCCAGTTCACTAGTGATTTGTTTTCTTATTTCAACAAAAAACTTGGCATAAAGCTAGAGCGCAGTACAGTAGCGCATCCACAGGCTAATGGATTGAGTGAGAGATGTAACACTCAAATAAAGTCATCTGTCAATACAATGGCTTCCTAAGGATTTGATGTTCCAACTGCTTTAAAAATTCACCAGTCCATATACAACGCTACACCTCATCCAGCCACAAAATTTACTCCAAATCTTCTTCATTTTGGAAGGGAGGTGAATGATATTTATGCCAATTATAAAACCCATTTTTCCTGGAAAATCCTTAACACTGCATATGAAATCCACAAATTAATGGATGTAATTGAAAAAGTATACTACCAAGCTTACAAAAATAACGAGTCTTCTAGACAAAAAGTGTATCAAAAATCAAGGGAAAAATTAAAATTTGCTAATATCAAAGTTGATGATATTGTTTATGTGAAATTTCCCAGTGTATTTAACAAAAAAGTACAAGGACCTTATATGGTAAAGAAAATAATTTCACCTGTACTTATTCAAATTCAAGATTGCAATAATAATCAAGCATCACCTGTGTTAATTCATACCAACAGAATCTTGAAACTCCAGAAAAGAGATGAAGCATTGCTTCATCCTTCTGGTTCATCTAGAAGTGCAACACATGATCAAACGACTGTTGATAGTGCATCTTCTTCTCCTGTGAAACGACATATGCCTACTCATACTACTAATTGTGATTCTCCTCAAATTCACACCACTTCGAAGTGCCAACAAACATCTTCGCATTCACATAGTTCAGTGCATTCTCAAACATCTGGTAGTAAAACTTCCACTACAGTTCTAAATAAATCTACTCAAAGTAAAAAACATTATGATCTTCGTCCTCGCAGTCATAAACACTATAAAATATAAATTAATCTTCAATTTTATTTAGGATGCCTTTACCATTGTAAAAAATCTCATCTATGCTAGCTAGATTTGATTGTCAAATACGAAGACTGACTGTTTATATATATATTTTTTACTTCTACCAAAGCTGCAGGCAGCATTTGTGTATTTTTTTATATTTATTTTTTTTTAAGTCGCCTTCGCCTTGACACTGTGGAATTGTCATCCTGCAAAAGTATGTAAATCTTGTTTTTGTTTACTATGTTGCTCACTGAAATATTGTCTTCAAAACCTTATTCATCTTTTAGAATTTATATGGATTGTAAAAAAAAAAAAAAAAAAAAAATGTGCTGATAACTCTGAATTTTTAATTTCAGTATTTGATTTAAGTAATAAGAAAGATTCTCAGAAAAATCAAATCAAATTTTTATAATTCATTATTTTAGTTGCAAATGAAGTATCATTGATTGCTTTATTTTGATATGGTATTTATCATAAAAAAGTAAATTGTTATTGATATAAAATATGAGTATATATATAATCACTTTCCCTATTGTGACTTTTAGAGTAACTCAAAATGTTACTTTGTTCTTAATTATAATTCATGCATGTTCTAACAACTAACCTCTTTCTAACATCTAAAATAATAATAATAGTGAAAGATATGCATGCTAATACTTCTACTATTATTATTGGTGTATTATGTAAATTGGTTGAAAATACATTAAGCTTTTTAAGTGTTTAAAAATTCACAAATTAAAAAAATATTTGTGTACATGAAAATTTTGTACTTTGGATCCAAAGATACTCTACAAAGATTATTTTAAGTCTTTACAAAAAGAATACTTATGTATTTTACACGAAAAAATGTAGTAACATGTTTATACTTACAAAGATTGTTTTAAGTCTTTACGCACAAAAATACTTATGTATTTTACATAAAAAAGTAATAACATATTTAGTCTTACAGATGTTTGAATTAAACATAATTCGATAAGCATTTCAGAATATTTAGTATAAATATTTTGTGTGATAAATTTTTGTGAGACCAATGTTATTAAAGTTATGTGTTGCATTTATTTATGTACATTTTCTGAGAGCTTAAAAATCCTCTCTTTGCATTTATTTTCTTTGAAAGTATTATTATTGTTGTTGTAGAATAACACGATATTAGTTATTCATCTAAGAAAAATTTATTTCTTAAAAAGTGCTATATTTATATATAAATATTTTTAATGAGAGTGTAAATATTCTCTCTTGACTATATACTTACATTTTGAATTTTTATCATGGAAGATTCTCGGATGAGTAATTTATTGAAGAATTGATATAAAAAAATTGAAATGTAATTCATAGACTATGACTCGAAATAGAGTTGTGATTTAAAGGTGCTACTTTAAATTATTGCTATTTTTTTTTCAAAACAGAAATGTTTTATTGCTAATATTGTACTATATTGAATGATGCAAAGTCATCATTAATATGCATGTCAATTTGTATCATGTAATATTATTTGTTTATGTGTACATTATTACAATTTTCCCCCCACTCTTTTAATATACACTGATTTTACTTTACAATGTTGTATTTGCTATTTCACATATCAGTGAATGAACTTTTAGCAAATTCATTTTGAAAGACTTTGTGTACCTTTTGTCAGAAGAATGTAACCGATTATTATTTTTCTCATTATTTGAAGTTATATGCATGTTGTATATGTATATAGTTTAGAAAATATTGGCTCAATGTCAAAATTATTAAATTTCTCTATCTTACCAATATTTTCTTTTGGGGAGGCCGGAGTAATATGTTGTGGTTACTTAGAACCACTGCCATATATTTATTTAATTTCATTTAGAAAATATTTTTATTAATCTTGTATTCATTTAATTTTAATATTCGCATTCCAAAATTATTTTAATTCCCTTTTTTTTCAATTTTCCCCTGTAAGTTTTTCTTTCTGGCATAGCATTTCATTCATTTTAAAATCATAAACGTCGTTTTGAAATCTGTACTTCCGGTAAAAGAATTATCTGGAAAAATCCATATCTTTCTATTTGTGAAGTCATTTCCTTTTGTAGCTCCACCCCTTAGCCAATAATATTTAAATCAGTTTAATTCGTAATTTCAAAATTTCTAACTCTTTACTACTGTTTGGCATCTTATCTCAGTGAAATCTATCAAATTTCCTTTTTTAAAGCAGTTTTTTTATATACTTTAGCATTGCATTTCATGCCAATGCAGGGCGCCTGTATGTTCGTTCAGCCAAAGTTGGCGTGTTTCAAGGATTATAGCAACCCCCTTTACTCCTCTGCTTGGAGAGCTCGTGCGCATTCAGTGTAGTTGAGTTGGGACTTCAATGAAGAATGGCTGCCTTTTTTTTTGCCGTTCTGCGAAGAAATTATGTCCACGCCTGCATGAGTGTTCTGTAACGAACGCAGAGAATTGGTGGATGCCTCTTCCCCTTCTACAAAAAATAATAAACGGATTTCGTATCTACAGTAAGGAGTATTAAAGTGCAAGAATATTTCTCTATAATTGTGTAATCGGCTGCATAGTTTCGTCTTTTTTTTATGGCGAGATTCTTTGATCAGTTACTTCTGATTCTTCAGTAGGATGTGGATAAAAAATTCTGTTGACGGCATTATTATTATTTTTATTCAAATCATGCTTTTATTTTGAGTCGTAGAATTGTGATGCTAAAAAAATCATCTAAATGCCTGTGCCTCCACACTCCCCAAAGGAAAAAAATATTTTATTTTCCTTAGTAAGAACGTAGATGTATGTGTCGATCATAAAAAAAGTACATCTAAAAGAATAAGATATGTACTCTATGATAATGCGCTATGTTCTGCAAAAAAAAAAAAATGCTTCATAAAGAAAAAAAATTGCAAGGAAGATTTCTCATCTATTTATTTTCTTTCTGCAAATGTCTCCATCATTTTTCTGTTCTTTCGGGTCAATGCAGGTAATGCTTTTACCTTTTATTTTTTTGTTCTTAATTTCCAAATGTATGATAAGTAAATTCAGATTTTCTTTAATTAATGACTGTTGTGTCAAAGTGGTCTTTTGTGGCCGCAGCAAAATGTTAAATATACACTATACGATCGATCCTAAAAAAATGATTTGGAATTTCAATATCCAAAATAACTTTACAATATTATTCTATCACCTCCTGTCTTCCAAACACAACAGTTATCTTTCCACGTTCTTTCGCCCATCTCCGTCATTGACCATCACTTTCATCATGCGAGAAGAGCCATTGACTTTCCCTAGATTTTCAAATTTAATTAAAAAAAAATCTTTTTTCTTTATTTTATTTTGAAAATAAAAAAATAGAAAAATAAATTTTATTATAATTTCACTCTTCTTATGTGTACATATTAACTAAATACTGAAAAAATAATAATGTTTTTTTTTGTCAAGAAGCCCCTCTGGAAGAGAATTTTTAGAACGGTTTTCTCTTATTACGTTCCTTTGTTCAAAAAATTATTTTAACCTTTTGAGGGGCAGTGGGATATATTATATCTCACCTAAATTTAAATAAGATCTGCACCGAGAAATTTTAATTAAGTTTTAGTTCTATACCTTTAGGAGAAAAGACTTGAAAAATTGCTTTTCCTTATTTTGAAATAAAATTTTTCTAAATTTCCTTTGGGAATTCAGCATTACACAAACGCAATTGCTTGCCCCTCAAAGGGATAAACAACAGGTTCAAAAAAGCAGCTCCCTCCTTCCCTTTTTTTTAAACAGAGGACAATGATTACTTACTTATATCGTCGGTACCATGTCAAACTATCCAATATAAAAACAGTGTTGCCAGTGGGCTACTTATTTTTAATTCAGATTTCTTGATTGGCACCACTTTTTTGAAATGGTGAAATTCGCCTTATTTAACCTTATTGAATCACATATTAACCCTCTGCATTTGAGAGGTGACCCTCACTCACCACTAGTGTTGCCAGGTGTCACGCGTAAATGAGGGCCCCAAATTCTTTGGACACCACTTATTTCTTATAGTTTATTTCGCCATCTTTAATCGCAAATAATTCTACCATTAGATAAGACTAAGCAAATGTCTTTAAAATACTGGTGTCCAGAGCACTTGGAGCTTGAATTTACGCAAGACACCTGACAGCACTAGTGGTGAGTGAGTGTCACCTTTCGAGTGCAAAGGGTTAATTATAGCGAAAATAAGAGGAATTTTACCATTTCAGAAAAGTGATGCCAATCAAAAAATCTGAATTTAAAAATTGCAGCCTACTGGCAACACTGTTTCATATCTGCCAACTTTTGCGCTTTTTTTCTACCGCTAAAATTTAATAGATATTTTCGCCTTGTCTAATCGGGAGTTATCGACGATTAAATAAGGCAATATTTAGTGTAAAATTTTAGTGGTAAGAAAAAAGCGTAAAAATTGGCAGCTATGCTGTTTTCATATTGGATAGTTTGACATGGTACAGGCGATATGAAATGAGCTCAAATGTGAAACATCCCTATTTAACCTCCTTAACGGTCGCATTAAATTATGGTTTAAAAATTCAAATTACTTATTTGCACCACTTTTTTGAAAAGAAATATTCGCTTTATTTAGTGACAGGTAAAATGATACCATGATAAAGCCAATTACACTATTTTATACAACGGATGGGACTTAAACAATCTGCATAAAAGACACAGCCCGTGAATGTCAGTGGAGTGAGAATTAAGGGGTTAAAAAAATTCATTTCTTCATTGTAAAAAAAATAGACCTCTTTTTTGGATTTTCAATATGTCATATTACTTCCATTTTGAATTCTATTCCATGTTAATATGATTAAAATATGTTTTGCATGTGAGTTTCTAAAATGTTAGTTTTTTTTTTCCAAGCGTTTACAAAATAGGGTTTTGTCGTGATCTTATATATTAGCAAATAACCCAGGAACGTTCGGTGAAAATAATGTGAAAATAATGTAATAATAAAATTACTCAGGAAATTTTAAGTCAGTTTTAATAAACGTTTCTAATTCTTTATTAAATGTATATATAGTGCAGCGCAAATGCTCTCCGATAAACCAATATTCTGGAATGTAAATTATCGATCCAAAATAAAAGATAACGGATTAACGACGCGTTTTTTTTTATCTGGTACAAGCATTCGTTTAAAGAAACAGGGCAAATACATATATGAACAATGCTTTTAGTGTAAACTTGTTTGAAAGGAAATTTTTATTTATAAGTAAAAGCAGGTCAGAATTAATACGTCGTAAACAATTTCGAAAGCTGTTAAATATATTAAATTTAAGAAAACGAATCTGTATTTTGTAAACCAAGGGTGTCGAACCCGTGTACCAGTAGGCCAACTGTCATCGCTATTTCAAAATAATGAATTATTTAACACGTTCACGACGGCGCGGTGGGTCACACTCGACTGTTTCAGAGCTGGCAAGTCTCCGGCCTTTTGGATACCAGTATTTTAATACAGAAAATGTTGTTTTATTTAATTAGAGCAATTGGGCGATTTAAAGGAACAACATTTTCTCTAAAATAACAGTGGTGTGGAAAAAGCCGGAGACTTGACTTGACAACTCTAAGACAGTCGGGTGTGACCCACCGCGCCGGCGTGAACGTGTTAATGACGAAATATCCGGAATTAATGTTTAAAAAAAGGAATAGTACAAGAAAGCCTTTAAATGTTATAAAAAGGCTTGAAAAGAACAAATGTTTCTCTAATATATATGGAACGTACCATTTGTCTTACAGTCTAAAGCAGGGGTGGCCAACTATGGCACGTTTGACACCAGTAAAATTTTATAGTAATCTTTGCCTTATCTAATTATCGAATATCTGCGATTCAAGAAATCCACTATTTCTCTAAAAAAAATTAGTGGTATAGGCGTGCCACAGCCACCCCTGATCTAAAGGTTAAAATGTTTAACTGCTGTCAAATGTGTTAACGATGTGATATGTTTACTCTGCTTTTACTTATTGGTGACAATTTCCATCGCCATCAGTTTCCACTAACACTAATGTTGAAACATACATTTCCCCTGCATTCTTAGATTCATGTTCGCTTTGTTTTGGAGAGTGTTTAGATCCATGGTTCTCAGTTTGGTCTCCGCTTTTATTTAAAGAAAGAGTGCAAAAAGTATTTTCTGATTTATTTAATTTGAAACTTTTATAGATTACTAAACCGCTTCCCTCATTATCCCGAGTTATCTCGGGTTCAAATATATTACAATTAATTATTATCCCGAGAAAACTCGGGAATGGCCTAATTTGTCACTACGATATGTTTTATCACTTTTTTACTCGGCCTGAAGCTTAAAAAGTCCTTCCGGCCAGTGCCGGGAGGAAGAGGTAGCTTTCATATTCCTTATTTTAAAAAAGCCAACTTATATCATTCAAACACACGAAGCTCAATTTAGTGGAAACCGAATATAGGAGATTCAATACTAATTTTTATCAATATAATGAATGAGAATTTCGCGAAATTAGTCAGCTTTAGCCAAGCTGCTTTTCTTTAAAGTAACTTATATTTGGCTGCCAAATTCGGCGATTTATTAAAGTGCTTGCCATTTTAAGACAACATGGTGGATGAGGCTAACCAGTGAACTTGGTCGAGACCTTAGTAATTGCTGTGCACATGCTCATTCACATCGGAATCGGTTGATATATACGAGTGCTGTCGCATGCAAATATCAGATTTTTCAAAATGTCATCCACAATAGAAATTGAAACTGCTATATCTGAGCCATTTTTTAAGGTAAAGACAAACAAAAAATGCTCCTGAATCCTTATATCAAGGTCAAATACTTAAGAAAGAAACCTTTTTCAATTTCTAATTTTTTTGCACCTCACTTTAAATATATATATATATTTTAATTTAATGGCCGCCATTTTGAAACAAGATGGCTGATGAATCTGGCCAGCGAACTTGGTCGAGGTATTGATGTATACTATCCACATGCCTTCTTACATCGAAATAGGCGAATACGTGTGTTATCGCGTGGCAAATACAAGATCGTTTTAAAATGTTAGCCATGCCAGAAATTCAAAGTGCTATAATTCAAACATTTTTTAAGATATAAACAAAAGAACAAATTTTCAGAAACAAAAACTGCTCCGGAATCTTTGTATCAAAGCCAAACACATAAAAAAAATCTTTTTCATTTTCCAATTTTTTAATACCTCATTTTAAATTTTAAATTTAATTTTTTTAAAAATAGCAACCCTTTTGAAACAAGATGACGAATGAAGCTGGCCAACGAACTCGGTCGAGACATTGGTATGTACTATGTACAGACCAAGTAACGTCCAAATCAGTTCATAAATACGCCTGTTATCGCGTGACAAAAATCAGGACGTTTCAAAATGTCAGCACGCTAGAAATTCAAAATGCTATAATTCAGCCATTTCTTAAGATATAGACGAAAAAAAAACTGCTCCCGAATCTTTTTATCAAGGTCAAACACATAAGAAGAAAATATTTTTTCAATTTTCAATTTTTTGATACCGCATTTCAAATTTAATTTTTTCTTAAAAATTTAAATCGCCGCCATTTTTAAAGAAGATGGCGGATGAAGCTGACCAACGAACCCGGTCGAGACATTTGTATGTACTATGTATAAACGAAGTTACATCCAAATCGGTTCATAAATACGCCTTTTATCGCGTGACAAAATTCAGGACGTCTCAAAATGTCAGCCACGCTAGAAATTTAAAAAGTCCTTCCGGCCAGTGCCGAGAGGAAGAGGTAGCTTTCATATTCCTTATTTTAAAAAAGCCACCTTATATTATTCAAACACACGAAGCTCAATTAAGTGGAAACCGAATGTAGGAGATTCAATACTAATTTTTATCAATACTAAATCATTATGAATGAGAATTTCGCGAAATTAGTCAGCTTTATCCAATCTGCTTTTATTTAAAGTCACTTATATTTGGCTGCCAAATTCGGCGATTTCTTAAAGTGCCTGCCATTTTAAGACAACATGGTAGATGAGGCTAACCAGTGAACTTGATCGAGACCTTAGTAATTGCTGTGCACATGCTCACTCATATCGGAATCGGTTTATTTATACGAGCGCTGTCGCAGGCAAAAAATCAGATTTTTCAAAATGTCACCCACTTTAGAAATTGAAACTGCTATATCTGAGCCATTTTTTAAGATAAAGACAAACAAAAAATGCTCCTGAATCCTTATATCAAGGTCAAATACTTAAGAAAGAAATCTTTTTCAATTTCTAATTTTTTTGCACCTCACTTTAAATATAATTTTTTTTTAATTTAATGGCCGCCATTTTGAAACAAGATGGCTGATGAAGTTGGCCAGCGAACTTGGTCGAGATATTGATGTATACTATCCACATGCCTTCTTCCATGGAAATAGGCGAATACGTGTGGTATCGCGTGACAAATACAAGATCGTTTCAAAGTGTTAGCCATGATAGAAATTCAAAGTGCTATAATTCAACCACTTTTTAAGATATAAACAAAAGAACAAATTTTCAGAAACAAAAACTGCTCCAGAATCTTTGTATCAAGGCCAAACACATAAAAAAAATCATTTTCATTTTCCAATTTTTTAATACCTCATTTTAAATTTTAAATTACATTTTTTTATTAAAATGGCAACCCTTTTGAAAGAAGATGGCGAATGAAGCTGGACAACAAACTCGGTCGAGACATTGGCATGTACTATGTACAGACCAAGTTACATTCAAATCGGTTCATAAATACGCCTGTTATCGCGTAACAAAAATCAGGTCGTTTTAAAATGTCAGCCACAATAGAAATTCAAAATGTTATAACTCAGCCATTTTTTTAGATGTAGACGAAACAAAACCTGTTCCAGAATCTTTGTATTTAGGTCAAATACATACAAAAAAAAATCTTTTTCATTTTCCAATTTTTTGGTATCTCATTTTAAATTTAAATCTTTTTAATTTTTTTTAAATGGCCGCCATTTTGAAACAAGATGACGAATGAAGCTGGCCAACGAACTCGGTTGAGTTATTTGTATGTACTATGTACATACCAAGGTACATCCAAATCGGTTCATAAATACGTCTGTTATCACGTGGCAAAAATCAAGACGTTTCAAAATGTCAGCCACGCTAGAAATTCAAAATGCTATAACTCAGCCATTTTTTAAGATATAGACGAAACAAAAACTGCTCCCGAATCTTTTTATCAAGGTAAAACACATAAGAAAAAAATATTTTTTCAATTTTCAATTTTTTGGTACCACATTTCAAATTTAATTTTTTCTTAAAATTTTAAATGGCCGCTATTTTTAAACAAGATGTCGGATGAAGCTGGCCAACGAACTCGTTCGAGACATTGGTCTGTAGTATGTATAAACGAAGTTACATACAAATCGGTTCATAAATACGCCTTTTATCGCGTGACAAAATTCAGGACGTTTCAAAATGTCAGCTTCGCTAGAAATTCAAAATGCTATAACTCAGCCATTTTTTAAGATATAGACGAAACAAAAACTGCTACGGAGTCTTTGTATAAAGGTCAAATACATAAGAAAAAAATAATTTTCCATTTTCAATTTTTTGGTATCACATTTCAAATTTTAAATTTTTTTCAAATTTTTAAATGGCTGCCATTTTTAAACAAAATGGCGGATGAAGCTGTCCAACGAACTCGGTCGAGACATTGGTATGTACTATGTACACACCGAATTACATCGAAATCGGTTCATAAATACGCCTTTTATCGCGTGACAAAATTCAGGACCTTTCAAAATGTCAGCCACGCTAGAAATTCAAAATGCCATAACTCAGCCATTTTTTAAGATATAGTCGAAACAAAAACTGCTCCGGAATCTTTGTATAAAGATCAAATACATAAGAAAAAAATATTTTTCCATTTTTAATTTTTTGGTACCTTATTTCAAATTTAAATTTTTTTAAAATTTTAAATGGCCGCCATTTTGAAACAAAACGGCGGATGAAGCTGGCCAACGAACTCCGTCGAGACATTGGTAAGTACTATGTACACACCGAATTACATCGAAATCGGTTCATAATTACGAGAGTTACAGTGTGACATGTCATATATATATATATATATATATATATATATATATATATATATATATATATATATCAATTTTGAACGGAGGGTGGTTTCGGGGTCTGGGGGTCATGATCGATGAAAATATACCAAAATTTTTTGAAATCGCTTTCCTCCGAACGGCTGCAATAGGTAGCTTTTTGTAATGAAAGCTACCTAAAAGAAAGAAAATATTCTTATGTAATATAATAAATTATATAGATTTAAATTATATATAATATTTAATTTGCAGTTTTCCAAGTTTTGTGATATGAAATGCAAATGATGAAATGCAATGTAAAAAAGTGATGATTTTTTCAGTTTTTTTTTCAAAAGGGAAGCGGTTATAGTAAAAATTCTTTTTCAAATAGTTTCGATCTAAAGTCCAAATTTTGGAATAAAAATGGAGGCAAACAGGCAACCCTGTTTTAAAAATTCAGTGCTGAAGGAAAAGCACTAATTTAATTAAGTCACACTTTGCAGCTTATTCCGATTTTCGATATTTAAAAACACATTTATTCATGATAAATTAGCTATATCTGTTGCTGTGTGCTACGTAAACACAGCTTTTCGAATATATAGCTGTATGGATACAGATACGAGTCAACACCATTAAAAAATGTGAAATACACTGGTGTCCAAAATTAAGTACCAATCACACAATGCTAATTTTCAAATACGCGAATACTCAAAAGGAAATAATATAAGTCGAATAATTACTATCTCTACAGCACAACTAGTCCATATAACATCTCATTCATGTCACACATGATCACAAGTGTCACAATCACTACGGTGAAGCAAAAAAATAGGAAATTCCATACATCTCATTATGAGTCTCAAATGATCACTATATGCGACTCCACTGAGACGTCACTGTGACTGCTGCTTTCTGACAAGTCACCATGTGACTTTACAATGTAGTTACATTGTGACTCTCGTGTGACTGTCATCTGTAGACCCAATTTCAAAGTCATCGTGAACGCTGCATTGTGATAGGTTACCAAATAATGTCACATTAAAGTCACATGATGACTTTCAGGTTACAGAGAGACTACTGTGAAGTCACCATTGTGCTCTTTTGTGAAAAGTCACCATGTGACTATAATGAGATATTATTTAGTGACTTACCATAATGCAACGCACATGATGACATTGAAATTGAGTCTGAAAATGACAGTCACATGAGAGTCACAATGTAACTATATTGTAAAGTCACCTGGTGACTCGTCACTAAGCAGCAGTCACATTGACATCTCAGTGGAGTCACATCTAGTAAACATTTGAGACTCATAATGAGACGTGTGGGATTTCCTATTTTTTTGTTTCACCTTAGTGACTGTGACACTTGTGACCATGTGTGACATGAATGAGATGCTATATAGACTAGCTGTGCTGTTGGGATAGTAATTATTTGAATGATATTATTTCCTGTTGAGTATTCGCTCACTTAAAAATTAGCATTTTGTGACTTGTCCTTAATTTTGGACACCAGTGTAGGTCTAATAGCAATAGGATAAAACAAAACATTTCACATGGATAGGTTAACCCTTTGTTACACAACAATTGCAAAGTGAAAATATTTACTCAGATGTTAAAATACATCATTTTAAGAATGTAAGAAATAATTAAAAAAATTGCAACATAAACATTGAAAAATAGTGTCTAAAATACATTTTTTTCACATTTGCAATAAACAGAAAATTACACCCTTCTCATAAATATTGTCAATTTTTTATTCAGAGATATAAAATTTATGAACTTACCTTTGTAAAAAGTCTATTTCTAGACGCCTCCAGCGTTTTTAATTTGACAATTTTCCGAATTTCATTTTAGCAATAATGATGTGAAACTGCCCAAATGATAAATAAAATTTTGGCATGAAAAATTAACTCAGTATTGTCGTCTGTTGTGAAATCTATGAACAATTTCTATTAATTGATCTGTTGGAAGATAGCAACAATAAATAAAATTGTCTTTTAAAGCCCAATGTATAAGTATCATTAACTTTTGGGTACGTTGCCGCTATGCAACGCGGTGATACAAAGGGTTAATTCCAGTTACGTAGACAGGGAGAGGCCAGAATGGGGGTTTTCCACAACTTTTTCCAAACTGTAATCTTCAACTTATTTAATCAAAGAATTTTTAATTTTTTTCAGTGATAAAACAATGTGAAGGTTATTATTTGAAAAAGTGGTGAGTCATCACCTGGCATCACTCTGGGCACATCAATAAATATTCCTATACTTGAAGATAGGAATATGTCCTTCATTTACAGTGCTTCAATCATAAACATCATGTTTATGATTGAAGCACTGTAAATGAAGGACATATTCCTATCTTTAAGTATACACATACATTCGGAACACATATGATATGTGTTTCGATTGCAAAAATGAAATGGGATGTTTTTTAGAAGAAGCTGACTTTAATATAAAAACATTCAAGCACACGTCCGGGTTTGGAATTTAGTTTTCATATCGAAAACAAATCCATTTCTAGTCTAATAAGTCTTTTACGTAAGGATAGAAAGAGTTCTATTTTTAAATTTCGACAACGTCTGTTCTGATTTTAAATGTTTTTCTTACATAATTTTTTGACTCGTAACATCACGAATGATATTTTGAAACACTGAAAAAGAAACACAAAAAAGGACATGATTGCATTTAAGTGTTTGTGAAAGAAAAGTTTAATTCAAGCTACTTTTTAATTTTGAGTATCTCAACTCAGTCACAAAAATATTCTGTTAAAACCTTGAAGGGGATGGGATATATTATATCTCACCAAATTTTAACAATTATTTGCAGCAGAAACTTTTTATCAAATTTTACTTTTATAACATTGTTAGAAAAAACTTGTAAAATTGCTTTACCTTATTTTGAAATAAAAATTTTCAAAAATTCTGGTGCGAATTCAACATTACAATTACTTGCCCTTCAAAGGGTTAAAGTATGTACCTTCCCTCAAATCTCTGTTTTTGCGATAAATTAAATTTTTTTTTATTATTTTAAATTAAAGTTCAAACATTTAGGATTCCAAAAATGTCTTACTTTTGGTTCAGCGATAATTAGAAGCAAAGTTATAGCGCAAAATATAAACAGGAAATAAACTTTCTGAAACCGGAAGTGACCGTTTAAAGAGTCATAGAAATGTTACATTTTAATACACAAATATATAATATATAATACATACTCAAATATATAATATATAATACATACACGAATATATAAGCACATACAATTATGGTAGATTTTACTTGTAAACTTTATACATAATTTTTTGTGCTACATCAAAATCATAATTTGCGTTTTCTGGAAAAGTGCGCTTTTCATTGTGTACGTTTAAGAGAAATATCATTTCTTAAACAGTTTTTAAGATATTGAAATAAAATTTTGTAACGTTGTTCTGCTCATCTATTGGTATGTTATGAAGAAAAAATATAGCTTGTAAGTCTGTATATATTAACCCCTTAAGTGCCACAGACGTATATATCCGTCGCGCATAGTCGGATGCGTTAAGTGCCACTGACGTATATATACGTCAGTCCAAAATATTGTCCTTTATACTGCGCTGTACCAATAAAACCACGCCCACGGCTTTGGAATTAAAAAAAGAAAAAGAAAAAAGAAAAAAGACTTTGAAGGTGTTTTTGAAAGACTGACTTATTTCAGAGGAGAAGGGGTAGAAGGAACTACCTTCATAAAGGCTATCGAACTGAGCTAGTGACGTGAAAATACAAGCGAATTTTTTTCCATATTTGACAAGGTTCCGCCCTTTTTGTACACCACTATTATTTTAGAGAAAATATTGTTTGGTTTGCCGTTCACTTTTCTCCTTTCTGTCGCATTGCTATTTGGATGTCACTACCTCAGTCTCATAGCTTTAGCCATGCAGTTTCTCGAATTTTCTCGAATTTCGTCGAAGTATGTCCGATACTGATGACAGTGAGTTATATGACGACTTTCCATCATCTTCTGGATCAGAGACATCAGAATATGATATGTCAGATGAAGAGGATTCAGATAACAACTGTTCTATGAAAAATGCCAGAAACTGGGTACGATTGCATAGCTGCCAACTTTTACGCTTTTTTCCTACCACTATATTTAATCAGAGAAATTTGTGTTATTTAATCATCGAAAACATATGATTGAATAAGTCAAATTTTTCTGCTAAAAGATAGTGGTAGGAAAAAAGCGTAAAAGTTGGCAGCTATGTGATTGGATATAAAAAATTTAGCTACGCCACCTTCACGGTTTCCATTTTCGGGACAACCAGGAATAAATAAAAATGTAACAGATGCTACGAACCCACTATTATTTTTTGATCAGAAGCTGGTGCTTCATATTGTTACAGAAAATAACCGTTTTGCAGACCAGTATAACAACCAGCATCCTGGAAAAGAGAAATCAAGGATGAAGTTGTGGCGTCCAACAACTTTAGAAGAAATATATGTTTTTTTAGATATACTTATTCTGCAAGGAATACTTGTAAAACCTCACATTGCACTTTACTGGTCTAAAAACAAATTGATCGAAACTCCAATTTTTGGGAAATTTATGAGCAGAAATCGCTTTCAACTTATCATGAAATTTCTGCACTTTTCTGATAACAGTACTTTTGATAAAAATTCACATCCAAATCCAAAACTAAGTAAAATATGGCCTGTTTTTCCTGACGTGATGAAGAAATTTTCAAGTGACTATACACCTGAAAGGGACCTGAGCATTGATGAGAGCTTGATGCTTTTCAAAGGCAGGCTAACATGGGTACAATACATACCAATGAAAAGAGCTCACTTTGGAGTAAAACTCTTTGTACTTGCTGAAGCAGAGACAGGATATATTCACAATACGATCGTGTACACAGGGCAGAGTACAATCTTTGATAAAAAGTATGAGAACTATGGAGTCGCAACAAAAGCAGTGATGACGCTTATTGAACCTTTTTTGGGAAAAGGTTATTGTGTAATTGCGGACAATTTTTATCTCCCACCAGAATTAGCAGACCTTCTTATCCAAAATTCAACTGACGTATATGGAACTCTTCGTCCTAATCGACGTGATTTACCGGAAAATTTCAACAAATTTACTTTGAAGAAAGACGAAATAGCCGCTTTCCAAAGAGGCAAAATTACCGTTTTGAGATGGCGTGACAAAAAAGATGTTTCGCTTTTTAGTTCTATCCATACAGAAAATTGCTCTGAAACTGAAAAAAATGTCATGAAGCCAGCTATTGTTACAGATTATAACTTGAAGATGGGTGGGGTTGATAGAGCCAGGGTTGGTACGGGTACCGTTATTTTCAAGGCCCAATATCAGAAATTTTTTATAGAAAAATAAATCTATTTTAAACGGACGAAATATCGCCTTATTTCAGGAAAGATTTTCCATAAGAAAATACTGGTATCGAAGAATTTCTTAGTCATAAAATTCAAGCACCCGTACGAACCCTGTAGAGCGGATCAGGCATTAGTTTGTTATTCACCAACACGAAAAAGACAAAAGAGGTATTATTTAACAATATTTCGCCATCTATTAGATATGGCTATTTGGAATGCCTTCACATTACAAAAGAAACAACTCCGCAACGTTGATAATTACAACTTCCGCATGAATTTTGTGGAACGTATATTTGAGAAATTTCATATTACTCCCCCACAACCTGCCAAACGACAGAAATTAGAAAGTGGCTGTCCTTTACGACTTTCTGCTAGACATTTTCCGGACTTAGTAACATAAACGTCTTCAAAGAAAAATGCATCGAGAAGATGTGCGGTTTGTTCAATGACAAAAAAATTCGCCGTGAATCCCGCTATCAATGCACTGAATGTGATGTTGGTTTATGTGTCCAACCATGTTTCAGGATATATCACACGGCCACTAAGTTCTAACATCTTTTTTATCATATTGTTACACTATAATTTTACATTTTTGGTATAATTTTTGTACATAATTTTTGTATTTTCGTTTCTTTTTATATTTTCGTGGAAGTACACAATGTTTATATTAAAAGCTTGTCTCTTATTTCCCCCAATACACCGCATAACTACGTGCATTTGTTTGGAAAACTGTGGCACGGGCAATGAATCTCGTAAGTTTTTCTCGGCAGGTAACAGATTACAATAACTACTAATTGTTTAATAATTTACTTATGACAGTAATTTTTGCTCGTGTTGCAGATGTGCAGTACAAGAAAAAAGTTGACGTTATACGAAAAACACATCTCTGATTTTATCATTATTTTTGCAGTGCAATAAACCTTCCATTAAATCACATATCATTTGTTTGAAAAAAAAATCAAATAATGCATAAAGACCAACATAAAGAATCCGACTAAAATGAACGCAAGTAAAACTTTTTTCGTGTAATGAAACGAATAGAACCAATATTGTTACCAACAAATTGTTAGTTCTAAAGCGTACTTATTTATCGGAAGAGAATCAATAAATCATATTCGAAAAATATGAATTATTTACCTAGATGAATTTTTACATAAAAAGTTTTTTTTCGGAAATATGGTTTTGTTCACGTAAAACTCAATCCTGACTCTTTTGTGGAGATACATAGCTGCCAACTTTTACGCTTTTTTACTACCACTATATTTGTACAGAAAATGTTGTCTATTTAATCATCAAAAACTGAGGATTAAATAAAGTAAATTATTCCGTTAAGAAATAGTGGTATGAAAAAAGCGTAAAAGTTGGCAACTATGGAGATATATACAATAGTTTCCTATCGGTAGCTTAAGGGCACAGCTTTGAGTTATTAGTGAATCCACAAAAATTAAAAATTGAATGGAACATCTTCTATCTCTCAATGATTATTTACAGAGTTCGCACGCTCTTAAGCCACGCCCCATTTTGTAAGGTCACTAAGTTCTAACTGTGGCACTGGGGAGTGAATCTCGTAAGTTTTTCTCGGCACGTAAGGGGTTAACTTAACAGTTATTTTTTAATTGAAAAATACACATTAAAAAATTATGTTTGGTATACAAAATTTGGTATATGTTAGTAAATTTAACTCCTTCAAGGGCGGTGGTTCATTTTTGGACCTCTTAATTTTGATTCCTAAATGCCACATTGGCACCAGAATATTCGACTGAAATTTTTCCTTTTATTAAGTACGTTAACCAAAGCTTTTCTGATTCTGAAATAATTTTTTTTTGTAAATTTTGGATGTGGGAAGGAATTCACCCATCAGAGCTCAAAGGGTTAAAGTTGTAAACTTTATACATAATTCTTTGTGCTACATCAAAATCATACTTTGCGTTTTCTGGAAAACTGCGCTTTTCATTGTGTACGTTTAGGAGAAACATCATTTCTTAAAAAGTTTTTAAGATATTAAAATAAAACTTTGTAACAGGTTTCTGCTTATCTATTGGTATAGCTACAAAAATATAGCTAGTAAATTGGTATATATTAGTTTAAGAGCCATTTTTATTGGAAAATACACATAAAAAAATTACTCCTTTCAGCATTTGAGGAATAGAAGTACCTTGCCCCTGAAAGGGTTAAGAGGTATTACCGCAGCTGCCAACTTGTACGGATTTTTGCTACCACAAACATTTAACAGAAATTTCTGCCTTATTTAATTACCAACATTCACTGCAATAGAATTAGGCAACATTTTCTATTAAATTTGACCGGTAACAAAAATCCGTATCTATGTATTTCAATCATGTTGGCATCTATGCATTTCAAATCTTTTGCTTCATAACACAGGTTTGCTAATATATTGTTGAAAAAAAGGGAATAGATTTCATTATAGAGGGTTTTGCATAAACGCAATTCTTTACTAAAATTTGACTAAATATTGCCTAAATTTGAAGAGTTAATTAATATTCCTTTGAAAATTTACATGAATTCATAATTTTATTCGCTGTTTTAACTAAAAACAAATGTGCTTGATAAAAATTTCATATTAAAATAAAAGTGCCTCGAAGGTAGGCACATAAATGCTACTCAACTCTTTCATTTCTTCTTAAAAAATAGTATGGGATGTACAAGAGTCTGGTTGATACATTGTATAAAAAAAACATTTATACACGTGAAAAAAAAACTCACGTATTTCACAATATATTACGGATGAAGTTTGCTTAGTAGTATTTTTAACCCTTTCGAGGGCGGTGTCCTTAAAAAAGAACACCTAATTTTAATTCCAAAACTGATAATCGGCACCAAGAATATTTAATTAATATTTTCCTTTTATAATGTACGTGAAATAAGCAAGTTCATATTTTTTAATAAATTCGTTTATAAATTCTGAGGTAGGTCCATTATTTCATCAGTTTATAAACAGAATTACTCCGCGCCGAAAGGGTTAGTGACTATTAAATAAAGATGTTGAATGTAAAATGAAATACGAATGATGTGAGTCTAAATTTTGTTGCTTTGAAGCATTAATAATTAAGTAAAAACACTAAAACAAAATCAATCTAAGACGATATTATGTAGCGTTTCTGAATATTATATCCTTAGTTATAAGTGTTCGTTATCCTATAAATATCTTAAAGGAAATAAACGAAAAATAGAATAATTAATTAGAATATTTTCTTCTTCCAGCGCTTGGAGATTTTTATTAATGAATTAGTTAAATTCGCAGAGCAGCTTGTTACATTAAGTTTTTTCTTCTAATCGTGTCTGCGCTGATCACTTTGCATTAATGGAAGCTTTTAAAGTTATGCACGCGAGACCGCTATTCATTCTCTTGTTTCCAGCAAATTTCATTACTCGAAAGAAGAAAGCGAATATTTATATAAAAAAATCTCTTTTTTTACATTAAGAAAGTTTAATTAAAGACAAGACACTCTCTGATATTTTAACAGTACGTTCTGCATTATTAGTTAGAATACTACTTATCATTTTCAGGTTTTTATTAATTAAGAAATTATAATAATACGTGTTATAAGAAATAAATATTCCTCGCGTGTGTAGTTAATAATAATGCAGAATACGATTCTTAGAAAAGAATATAATTAGAGAAGTTTGAGATATTTTCAATTGAGATATCTAATAAATCTTTGAATATACACAATTTTCAATTTTACTCTTTCACCCATATTTTGCCAACTCTTCTGAAATATTGCGTTTAATGTCAAACATTTTTTTAACGGAAATCTAAATGAAAATAGAGAGTTGTAGGGCTCCCAAATCATTTTCTTTTTCAACACAAGTATTTTTTAAGAAACATTTTATGGTAGGCTTCTACAATATTTACAAAAAAATAAATAAATAAATAAATAAATAAAAAATAAAATACAACTTAAAATAAAAATTTTCTTAGAAAATACTAGTACTCAAAAAGCTGACCATTTGGAAGGCGTAGATGGTAGAACAAAATTTCCAAAAATTCTATATAATTTTAAATTTACGGTGATTTAAAAATGAATTCACATGGTGACAGATTTAATCTTTTTCTCAAGAATTAATCATAAAGGATATATATACACTGCTCAGCAAAATTTTAGACACTGGTGATTTTTAACCTTTAAATAAAAAGTACGAACACTTGGGTTATACAAATAGCTGTATTTATTTTTTAATATATTTTAAATGTTTTAGGACAAAAATAACGGTTTTAATGCAGGATATTATTTAATTTAACTGAAAAAAGTGAAATTTGCATATTGCAAAAGTTTAGACACTTTTGTGATTTTTTGGCAACTGTTGACGGAAAAACGCAAATTTCAAACGTATGACGTCACATGCATGAAGTATTTAAGTGCACCTCGCGATAATATCGGTTAGTGAAGATGCCGCAAGCTAGAAATTTTCAGTCAGATGAAGTAATTAAAGGATGGAAGCTGAAATCGAAAGGGAAGGCTTTTTCAGAAATTTTAACCTTTTTGAATCGTCCAAAGAAGTCTATCTATTAAGTACTGTCTAAGGGTGACTCTTTCAAAGCAAAACATAAATCTGGAAGCCCTCGTGTGGCCAGAAAACGAGATTATAGAAGGCAACATAAACTGTTATCTAGACAAATGATGACTGCTAATCGCATTAAAAGTGAGTCAGAGCTTTCTGTGTCAACGGTTACTTCGTAGATGAATTATAGAAAGATGTACATTAGTTTACATGAAAATGATAAAACAACCATTCTTGAAATCTCACAAAAAATTTACCCCTTTCCGTCGCGGAGTAATTCTTTTTTATAAAACTAATGAAATAATGGACTGAAATCAGAATTTATAAACGAATTTATTAGAAAGTAGGAACTTGCTTATTTTCACGTATATTATAAAAGGAAAATTTTAATTAATTCTTCTTGGTGCCGTCTGTCAGTTTTGGAATTAAAATTAAGTGTGCTTTTTCAGGACACCGCCCTAGAAAGAGTTAATGATTTGGGCCTCACTTTGTTTTAATTCTCAAGTATCTCTGGAGTTTCCCAATGGTCGCCAAGCAGCGTAAGACTACATACATACATTGGAAAGCCATTTGGTGAACTTTTAGCCTTTCCAAAGTATACATTTGAGCAATATAATGCGTCTATTCATTTAGCATACAAATAAAAAAAATAATTTAACTCTCAAAATATTACTGTTCTCGACTGGCCCGCGTGTAGCCCTGATCTGAACCCAATCGAAAACTTTTGTGGCATCACATCTCATACGGTTTATGCAATTTTTTTACAATACTCCTCTGTAAATGAACTTCGATCAGATGTTGAACGTGTTTGGCACGAAATAGTACCCCAAGTGATGCAGGATTTAGTTTCTTCGATGGAAAGTCACATTTTTGCATTAATAACAGACAATGTAGGTGCAGTTCACTTTTAATTTATGGATATTTTTCTGTTAACAGACAGATTGTCTATACTTTTGCAATAATGTTAAATTTGTTTTTTTGTCATTATATATTATGTAATGTGTATAAATTAAAATTTATTGTTTGTGTATGAAAGATAAGTCCCCACTAATATATGACAGATGAGTTCCAACTATTCGTTACATACTTCTCACTACAGAAGCATAATTGATCATTGTCTAAACTTTTGCTGAGCACTGTATATATATATTTAAAAATGACAAGTAGCAATATTGTAAATGGGTTTTAAATACTTTTCGGTTTAAATATACGCGACTTTTAATCACATAAACTTTTAAAGGAGTTTTCAGGATAATAAATTTGCATTTTATTTTTAAGCTTTTGTTAGAGAATTGCGTACTTAACAATTTCAGGGGCATAGAACTTCTGCTGTTGAAATGCTGAAATAATTAAATGCGAAAGATGATAGTCCAAGAGCCGACAGCACAAAAACCTATGTTATCAAGCACAAGAAAAAAACATTTTTTTTAGGGAAGAGTAGAAGTAGGGGAATCTAATGATCCATGTCTACCGGAAGTGAAGTGGTGTATAAGCCAAAAATTAATACCACCAGTTGTTGACTCGTAGGTTTATCACCGTGTTTGTCCTACAAAAAAAGGCATGAAAACATGGTGGATAGTTGTAGGACAAACACAATGATAAACCTACTAGTCAACCACTGGTGGTATCAATTTTTGGCTTATGCATCACTTCCCTTCCGGCTGACATGGATCATTAGATTCCCCTACTCCTACTCTCCCATAAAATAAAGGTTTTTTTCTTGTGCTTGATAACATAGGTTTTTGTGCTGTCGGCTCTTGGACTAGGAGTGCTTGAATATGTTAAGAATCCTTCGAGAACATTTGTCAGGCGATATTTTTAACCCCTTGAAAGGCAAGTAATTGTATTTCTGTAATGTCAAATTCACACCGGAATCTGCGAAAAGATTTATTGCAAAATAAGGAAAAGCAATTTTACGACCTTTCTCCACCAAAGTAAACAAAAAGTAAAATTTGATAAAATATTTCTGGTGCAAATCTTCATTAATCCTAGGTGGGGCAAAATATATCCCACCACCCTCAAGAGGTTAAGCTGGTTCTTTATAATTTTCTTGTTTGCATTTTCAGAATTTTTCAATGAGTCTTTTTGCATAGGATGTTTGTAGTCATTATCTAAACTTATAGTTTTGTGTTTTTTCATTGCAGTAGTCATTGATTTTTGGTCGTAGTTTCATTCTGAAGTCTCTTTCAAATTAAGAACAAAGAAATTAATTTGATTAGAAACGCTAAAGCTAATTCTGATTTCTGCTCAAAATGTTTTAAATAATGAAGGCATTTCACCAAAGTTTTCAGCAGAATAATTTTTATTCGCGTTAAAAGAAAAGTCATCATGGGGACATATGGAAGCCTACTGTAATTCTGTCGTACTGTCAGCTGCAGTACAAATTAAACATCGTATAATTGAGCATTGTTAGAATGTTAGTGGTCAGCATTTATAAAGTATAATTTTATTACATTTCACAGAAAATAATGTTTGTTGGAAACAGCGTTACAAATATTGTCTTGATGTTTATCACATCATTGGCTTAGATTGAGAAGTTTATAACTGGTTTATCTAAACTTTTCAGAAAAATGAGATAGAAGTTTAATTTATCTATAGCGAACCATAGGCTTCGACTTAAAGTTAGCGACAGATGTGGGCAATCAGGCAAATTTAAAACCACTAATTTTAAAATGTTATTTTTTGTCTTAATTCATACAGAGATTAATTAGGACAAACACCACTGATTTTTAAGTTAGCATTTTTTTTTTCTATTCTGTACAGAAATTACACCAAAGGGAAGTTTAAAATTATTAGACAAAGTGATATGGCAGAGGCATTGCTGCCAAGCTAAGTCTTTTTTATTCAACTTCTACAAGAAATTTTATATCGAAATAGAACTTTCTTATTTTAACACTAGAACGGCGGGAAATTTTACTGAAGTTTTATAAAAATATTTCACATCAGAATTTTTACTTAAAACTATTTAGCATATTTATTTAAGTTATTTTTATGCAGCACATATTATTCTTACATTATAAAAAAATTTCTGGTTCGAATCGACATGTAATCATTTGACAAGGGTCAAAATGACCCCTCGCCGCCGTTCTAGTGTTAATTATAATTAATTTAAGAACCCCATAAAAATATAAAATCTTTTATCTTCAAAATTATGAAAATAATTGATTAAAAAAATTTACGAAGGCTTGCAGCTATGCTTTTGCTTGTTTTCTTTTAACAAAATTTCTGGTGGAAATTGATTAAAAATATATACAGATGCTGGAAATTATGCTTTTGCGCAGGCTGAATGATTCATTCGAATAGTAAAGTCATTCATTCTGCCCATCATTAGCTAATATATGGCGTCCATTACTTTACAAAAATACTGTTATTGAAACCCTTAAATCTGCTGAATCCTTGAGGCGTACGAACCCTGTTATAGTATTGAAAATAATTTATAAAACACTCAATGATTTATCTGTTCCAAAAATTGTGAAGACCAGTGTAATCCGAATAAAGATGACTGATAAATACAGCCTCATGGGTAGTGAAATTCTTGAACAATCGGATCTTCGACAAATATTCCCGTTTCTAATAGGTTAGCATCAACCATTGATGCGGCTAATAAAGCGTTCATATTTTATAAAAATAATAATATAAAACATTAAACAATATTAAATAATATTTTATAAAAAAATTACATTAAAATGTAACAATATTTTTTCTCAATTATATTGATTGCTAAAGATATACGAATTGAACTTTTCAATAAGACGGAATTTTAAATTTTGGGAGAAAAAATGCTCATGCCGGGATTCGAACCTAGAACCTTCACTTAAATTTACAATGCTCTACTGTTTGAACTACCTAGGCCGACAACCAGTGGCCATATTTCGCTCAGATAACCTTATTGACAATAGCATATGGTCTGCTATATAGACAACTTTGAAGAGTATACTGCAGGTAATGAAAATCCGCTAAACCATGGGTACGTAGATGGTTATGTATCTACGTACCCATAAATCAAGGTTTTGGGTTCGAATACCGTCTTGGGTATTATGTTTCGCTTAGTTGGAAAATTGAACTCGTCAGAAAGTGTTTGTTCCAGCCGTAGAACCCGCAACCAATCAACCATACCTTTGTTGTTTGTTTTAGAACCATTTTTACGAAGCAGCGGTGACCCCAAATGAACAGAAGGCTATGAATTACTTTCTTGTCCTGATCACAATTATTTTATTTTTATAGAATTTTTTCTTCAAAGTTTCTCTAATCTAATGGGGATGTCTTTACGAATGTTGTCTTACGAAGTTGTCACTTCCCCACCGAAAAAACTAATAATATTAATTTAGCGGGGCTTACATTGCCACCCCCACACCTTCCCGCTCTCAAAAGCATAATGTGACTGAATAATAGCAGAAAGTTAAGAACACATAGGGATAGATTCAGTAACAGAATTTATTCAAATATATATTAAGTTTTAAAATGAAAAAGGAAAAGAAATGTCAACACAAAATACGCTTAAGTGAAATATTGTCCTACATTTTATGTCTAAGATGATTTAAATAGATTTTATATGAACACCTAAGGTCGTAAAGTTACTTTAAAAAAACAAAAGATCGGATACTAAAGTGAATTATGAACTGTATATGTCTGTACTCGCCATTTTATTCTTTATTAGAAAGAATCTTAAGAATTCTAAATGTACGAAATGCTATTTCGGTAAGTACAATTTATGCTTTGTAGGGGAGAAGTGGGAGAAAAAGCGAAATAAAATAAGGTAGTTTCTTCAGTCTGAAGAAATATGTTTTATGAGCTAATAAAAATATTTCTTCACAGTTTTATTTCATGAAGGAATAAGAACTTCTGATATGAAAGTAACATACATTATTCATAAACATATTTAAATAATCACTTTGTGTCTTATTTGAGAGCCTACATTAATCACGTAATGAAACTGGCAATGAAATGTTAAACCAATGGGAGTGTTCTTTTCAAATTTTCTCTTTTGCATTTCAATGATTTTTAATGACTTTTACGCGTAAGTTAGGTAAGGCAGAACTGTAAGAGATTCCATTTCTACTTTTTTGATAAATTATTACAAGTAATATTTCAAACAAGATAATTTCGACATAACGTATTTTCTATGTAATTATGGCGATAAACAAGGAGGTTTCTGCTGATCTGTAAAACTTGGTAACAAATCACTGGAAAAATAAGTTTGCTGTATACAATAAACAGTGAAGCTGAGTATACCTAATGTGTTTAATATTATTTAAAGGTTCAGGACAATATTAAAAACAACCGGAGATAAAAGCGTCCACAGATTAATTGAACGCAAAATGGGCTGGGGGGTTGAGAGGGGGATTGAGAGACTAACTGAGAGAGTAGTTCTCATTAAACCCAGAGTTAATGCTATAAAAGGGACTCTGAAAACTGAAAATAGATTAATAAAATCTCGTAATTCTTAAATAGTCAGCCATATTTTAAGGAAACATAAGTTTCATGGCAGAGTGCCAAGTTAAAAGCCTTATATCAGCAACAACAAGCCGATATGCTAGTCTTTCTCAGCATTTGGTGTTTTTATCCACGTTTTTGGCGCAGTATGTCCCTTAAGGGATTTTGCGCCACAAAACCTCATACAATCAACCAACCAACCAACCGATATGCTAGTCTGGCATTTGCTAAAACTTATATAAAACTACTTAATTCTGAAAAAATGTAACTTTTGTTCATGAAAGCAAATATCGAAATTTACGATCGATTGGTAAGCATATGTCTCCTCCTCTTTATTCGCAACTCTATTATACACACTACGCGGTAGCGTACTTTAAGGTTTTTCTTTTTCTTTATTTTGTAAATATTTTTGAAATGTTTTGTAAATAAAACCTTGTTAAGTTGTAATTAAGTGTTACTTTTATTGCTTCACGTGACAATCTTTTTAGGTTAATGTTAGGTTGGTATTGAGATAATTTAATCGTAATTAATGTTTAATTTCTTATCCAACGGTTTATATGTTGGGGTGTTTTCTTAAAAATTCACAGCGCAGAGGTTTTATTAATGAACTATTTTTTTAGAGTTGTAAATGTACAGTTGTGAAAAAAGACCCCCCCCCCCCTCCTAGTAACACTCCAACGAACTATTGTAGAAGAAAGTTACTGGTACCAAACGGTTGGAAATAAAGTGCACTTTTAAATTATGTATATAAAATTTGCTTAGGGGGGCATATACATATGAAACCGAACCCAAACTTTGTTTTTTTTTTCTCATAGCAGTACCCACGTTTGACACCATAAATAAATTCTACGCCATTCAATCAGCCTAAATAACAATTTTCGTGAAATTCGCAGGATTACTTTCAGAGAAATGAATTATTTTCAAATGAGCATATTTTAGGTGCTGTATCCAAATTGAAGTTCGGTACTCGATTGTTATGCTACAGAATGACTATGTCACTTCTATTAATGTATTATTTCATGCTAATATGACCATTTCACTCGCTTAATATGTTTCGACCCTTGCAGCCCAAATGTTTCAATAAAATAAGCAAAATATGTATATATTTCAAATTATGCTTTTATGCATATCATAGATAACCCTCTAACCAACTTTTTGATGTTTTTTAAGCATAATTCGAAAACTACTTGGAAGAAAAATTTGAAATTGAGAATTTGTATAAAGCATGACATAATAAATACAAATCTGTCAAAAAAATTCTGGGTTGCAATTCATATTTTTATCAAATATTAATTTCATAATTCATAATATAAAATTTTTAAAATTTCAAATTCAATGTATTTTTGGTTTTTTTTTTTTTTTTTTTTTTTTCAAGAATTATAACCACACAAAATAATTATTACATTAGACTTATTAGGAGACACTTTTTAGGAGATATTAATAAAAATATGAAAATGTAATTTAACCATTAAATGTATAAAGGTGCAACTCAGCACCATTTACTTTAAATTACTGCAGCGAACTGAGTTAAGAGTATTGTTGAAGTTTTTAAAAGGTATAAAAATCATAAATTGAGCTAAATTTTTCAAAGAAAGAGTCTAGCCGGATAAGCATAGTGAAATAGCCCCCACGGCCGATGTTTGAAATAGCATGCGTGGTAATAAGGCTCACCATGAGAATACAATATAGAGTGATTTTAGCCTCTGACCTTGAACTGTCTTTGAGATAATCGAGGAAGTATGCGCCGGCGCTATTATTTTTCAAATACGTTTTTCTCAAAAAGTACAAAAGTTAAAAAAATGAAACCAACGCCAATTATTGAAGAATATATTAGTTCACATTATATATTTTTTTCACATTTTTACAAAAATTTTAACATAGAAAAATAAACAAAAATATTTAAAAAAATTATTAATGTAGTAATTATATACTTACACCAACCAAAAAATTACAGAATAAGCCTCAAAGTATGTACTTTTAAGAAAAAAAAAATTCGTTAAAATCGAAGATGCGCTTTTTGAGTTATAAAAAACATAATGTTAGCAACTAGCTAAAATATTCGTAACTTTCCCTGTTTGCATTAGCAGAAATACGCTACTATCAATTCATTTCCACTCGGGGACATTTCCACTCGGGCAGGATGCGCAATGCGCCAAAATCAGAGAATGTTTCCATATATACCACTTCCCTATAGGTTTGTTTCGTGTTTGTAAACATTCTGTTATTTTGGAGTACTGCGCCTCCTTCTCTCATAATAATATCAAGTCGATGGTGTAGTCCATTGTGCAGGTGAAGCTATAGGGGTTGTAAATATATAAGGTTATCAACTTTTTGGCAATTCCGGACCCCCTGCCAAACTTCCGATATCATACGTTATAATTCCTCGAATCCCCTTCCCCTAATAATATCGTTATCAGTGTTTAAAAATTCTTTTTATTTTTACAATTGTTTTCATTTTTTTTTCTTTTTATACGTTTGCAATAATATACAGTTATGGTTGTACATTTTTTATTTGCATATTTTACTTATTTAAATAAAGAGAAAAAATTTATAAGATATCACTGTTATATAAGAAATAACTTTATACCAAATAACATTTTAAAGAAATATTATTTAAAAGTTTTTAATAATAACTCTTTGTTAGATAATGCATTGAACAGCAATATTGTCTTCTTGCACTTCGCCTTTGCACGGGGCTAAACAGAACTTCTTGTAAACAAAACAGGCGGAAAACATTCTTCCCCATCTTTTACTAGCAAAAATAGCAAGTATAATTTCAAATCTGGTTTCTCTAACAACGAATTATATACGCATATGGCAGGAGAATATTAATGGCGACCTTTGAGTTATTCCCTATTTTGGAATGAAATGTTTTATAATCATTCAATGGTTATAATAATTATAACTTTATATTTTCATAAAAAAAAGAAAACAGACTTAAAAAAATTAAGATAACGGATGTAAGAAAAAAAGATACCAAAAATGTAAATTTTGTTTTGATCAAAAATGATAACGATATATAACGATATCAAATGATAACCCCCTTCCCCTATAGATATCCTACGATGTCAAGTGCCAGACCCCCACCCACCCACCCACACACACACACGTTCCCCCCTAAAGTGATACGTTATATATGTGCACTGTTCAGCCCCACAGCTTTCTTCTATGTGAAAATCATCGTAGGCAAATGTTACCATTTCGGCCGTAGGGGGACATTTCGCCATGCTTATCCGGCTAGACCCTTTCATTCGAAAGTAAATTTTCTTCTCTATTGCATGATGTAAGATCTGAAATTAGGAGATATTAAAAATGATGTATGTACGATAAAAAAAAGAAAAAAAATGGAAACCGGTTTTGGGCACTCGTCCAAAATTTGAACTACATATTTCTGACAGAAATGGTGAAATAAATAGAACTTTGTTGAAAACAAGTACTTTTTTAAAGCCAAATAAAATTTAAAGCCACATTTCCCCCAGATGTTACAATTTCAAATTTTCTATTTTCCTTTTGTCAAAGATAAATGCAGAAGAACATATTTAAATCATTAAACCATTTTATTAACCCTTTAATGGTCGCATTAAATTACGGTTTAAAAATTCAAATTGCTTATTGGCACCACTTTTTTGAAAAAGAAATATTCACCTTATTTAACGACAGGTAAAATGATACCATAATAAAGCCAATTACACTATTTTATAAAACTGGTGGGAATCAAACAAAAAAGAATAAAATGAATAAAAGACACAGCCCCTGAATATCACGCGAGCGAGAATTAAGGGGTTAAATCTGGAATGTCAATTTGCTAAAAAAAAAAAAAAAAAAAAAAAAAAAAAAAATCTAACTTAATTTTCTACCTCGTACGGATCCTTCAGTTTTATTTCATGTGTAAATATTCTAATGAAATATCATCCATCTTTCTTTTAAAAACAACTACACTTCCTTTCCATATTTTCATCTACCGTAATTTCCCGCCTATGCACCGCGACTTAGTTAAGTCTTTTTCATACCGGAAATTTTATTTAAAAAATGTAGTAAAATAAATGCTAAGCACATTTATGCTAAGCACATTAATTAAGTCACATTTTATGTAAAATTAATTCTGATAGGAAATCGAGTTATCTGAGCTGTGGCGCATACGTGCGAAATTACGGTACACTATTTTTCACATGAGAAAAATTCACTTTATGTACATCGAAAATACAGTAAATACTAGAATTTTAACAAAATCATAAATTGAAACGAGCATGTTTGCGAAGTTGAATGAAATGAAAAAAAAAAATTCACCGAGTTCGAAATTTGACATTTTTTACTATCATATTCTCAAAACCAAATGTAAAACCTTCATGTTCAATTTATAAACCAATGCGAAGAATTACAAAAAGTCAATTTTTATTACACGAAACAAAATGAAATTTCGAGATATAAATGATTACTTCTGCTTAGGGATGCTTCGGTTTTATTTCATTAAGATTTTTACTGGATATAACCAATCATTCCTTTCGGAATAACTCCTTTGCTTTTCACACTTTCATCTATTTTCTATTTATTTTATTTTTTATAAATATCACTGTCTTCGTAAAATTCCATTATTTTTATTCTTAAATAAATTTTTCTTGGACAAATTAACTGCCATGGCACACAAATACGTGACTAATACATAGCTGCCAACTTTTACGCTTTTTCTCACCACTAAAATTTAAAAGTAAATTTTGCTTTATTCAATCGACGAAATCTGACGATTAAATAATGCAAAAATTTCCATTAAATTTTAGTGCTAACAAAAAAGCGTAAAAGTTGGCAGCTATGCTAATATGTGTACCAGAAATATTTTCTTGGGCACCATACCCCACGAATACATGTGGCATCAATATTTTCACTGAAGAAAATTTATTGCTATGAAATAGGACAAGGGACAATTGATAATTTTTTACAATGTATTTTAAAGTAAAAAAAAAACTAAACATACCTCCCACTACACACTAAATCACTAAACGTATCCCACACCATGTATGTTTAATGATTTCAGCTTGGCATTCAACATGTAAAAATAGCCGAAATTTTATATTTTTGAATTAAAAAAGTATATTCATAAAATTCCATTATTTTTATTCTTAAATAAATTTTTCTTGGACAAATTAACTGCCATGGCACACAAATATGTGACTAATACATAGCTGTCAACTTTTACGCTTTTTTCTCACCACTAAAATTTAAAAGTAAATTTTGCTTTATTCAATCGACGAAATCTGACGATTAAATAATGCAAAAATTTCCATTAAATTTTAGTGGTAACAAAAAAGCGTAAAAGTTAGCAGCTATGCTAATATCTGTACCAGAAATATTTTCTTGGGCACCATACATCACGAATACATGTGCCATCAATATTTTCACTGAAGAAAATTTATTGCTATGAAATGGGACAAGGGACAATTGATAATTTATTACAATGTATTTTAAAGTAAAAAAACTAAACATACCTCCCACTACACACTAAATCACTAAACGTATCCCACACCAGGTATCTTTAATGATTTCAGCTTGGCATTCAACATGTAAAAATAGCCGAAATTTTATATTTTTGAATTAAAAAAGTTATAAAATTAACAAACGTTGTCGTCATAGAGAATTATGAAACGACTCGATCAACACTGAAAACCAGTTTGGAAATGTCTTCCAAAAAAGTCTTCCAATCCGTGGCAGTCAACGTGTAAAAACTACAGACAGGTTTTCCCATGGGTTTATGAATAAAGATTCATTGACAAAGCCTCAAAATGGTGATGCTTCAACTGTAACCGGATCCGCAGTGGTTCGTTACCATCGGGGCCGCTGCCATCGAAATACACAAGGCCAGATGATAAAAGTTTTAACGTCATCACTAATCGACCGACTTCACACTAGTGTTGGAATTCACACCGGAAAATTTTGAATAGCGATTTTCTTATATTTTATTTGTGGAATATCTATCTTCTTATAAAACAATAATAACTATTTAATTTTACTTGTGAGAATTCGGAATCCCTAAATAAAAATTCAGCCAGATGCGGAATGCCACAGTGTTGCCGGATCTGGCTGATTTTTTATTGGGGGATTCCGACTTTTCCGATTTTTCTCACCTGTAAGTTTAAATAGTTATTATTGTTTTACAATATGATAGATATCCACAAATAAAATAAAATAAAATTGCTATCAAAAATTTTTGCGTGTGAATTCCAACACATGTGAGAAGTCGGTCGATTAGTGATGACGTCACAATTCTTCTTCTGGCCTTGAGTATTTCGATGGCAGTGCCGGAACAAATTTCCACCAGTAATCTTGAAAAGAAATTTTCTCATTATTCAAATGTCTTATTAATACATAATTTTAGTCATAAATATAGCCAAGAACACATATTTATTTTAACTGGTGGAAGTTTACTTCAAGGTAGCGTTTCCATGACAACATAGCAACCTCCTGTCAGTGTCACTGCAAGAGATTATAATTGTCTGGCTATAATATAGAGATTATAAACATCCACCACTAAAACCAAATAGAATTTTTTAGCATATTTCTGAGAGAAATTTTGCACGAATAAAGCCGCTTAAATAAGGTTAAAATTTCTATTCAAAATTTACTGGTGGAAGTTTGCTCCGGCGGTAATCAGAAACTCTTGATTCCATGAAAAAAATCAGTCGCCATCTTGTGACGACTTCCTCAGCTACTTCACTCGCGACTGGTAGATTCTACACTATATGTTTCCTCCTCCTTTTTTATAATTCCATTTGTTTTCTACACCGTCCGTTATTTAAATACCAATATTTTCAAAGAAGCATCTTATTTTTACATTCGCTTGAAAATTTTGCATAGACCTAACTCGATGGTTATTTTTGTTTGAAATGTTGTAAAAACCTATCACCAAAAGTTTTCTTCAAAAATACTGGAGTTTAAAAAACGGATCAGTGGCAGCCTTGTATAGTGCATTTTCAAAGCCAAATAGAAGTTAAAAACATTTTTTCTCGAGGTTTTGAAATATATCAATTAATTCATTAATGTATAGGCAAAAATGAATGCGCGATCACATCTTTAACTCATAAAACTATATAAAGAATTTCAGATTTCTTTTCAATAAAAACAAAATGAACTTTCGAAATAAAAATTAAAGTTTTCCCTTTTTATTGATGCTTAAGTCTGTCTTATATTCAGCTGTGAATAATCTAAAGTAATACAGGGCTTCCGCTTGTTGTAAAAACAGAATTCCTGCTTATATATATATATATATATATATATTTATCTATATATAAATATATATCTATTTATATATATATATATATTATATATATATACATACAGCGCATGCGTGAAGATTGCAACCGGATATCATTCAACTTTCTTTTCAGAAACAACCAAGCTTTCCTTTCATATTTTCCCCAACGTTTTTTTCATTTAAATTTTTTTTATCTTCAATACATTGAAAATCTTAAGTACTTTCATAAAATTCAATTACCCTGATTCCTAATTAAATTGTAGTTTAAAACTAATGCATTTTCAGAACCAAACAAAAGTTTAAGCTATATTTTCATGAGATCTTGCAATTTTAATTGCTTTATTTTCATACTGTCAAAAGTTAATGCGCAATCACATCTTTAATTCATAAAGTCATATGAATATTTTGAGTAAGAAAAGTTTTCCAAAGAGGACCAAAGGAAATTTACAAATTTAAATTAATGATTCCCTTTTGTACAGATGCCTAAATTTTATTTCATGCGTAAGATTCTAAAAAAGTATCGTTTATCTTCTCATTAAGTACAATTATGCTTAGTTTTCATATTATTTTTTTTTCATATGAATGATTTTTTATCTCCCTTAACATACAATTCTTTTCAAAGTTCTCAAGTTCTACGTGCAATAACAATAAGACAATAAGATAAGAAACCCTGAATTTTGGCACGTTACTCGAATAAATAAATATATAAAACTAAATAAAATAAAAAATCCTCTATTATACATTTTAAATATTTGTGTTTCTTCGACTGTTTAATTTCTACTATTTAAAATTGGAATTTTTTCTCCAGAGAAAAGAGAAAAAATTGCTCAAACAGTTTTTAAACTTTTCATTTTTTGTTTACTTTTTTCCACATAAGGAATATTTCTGTTAATATTTTATAAGACTGTGTTTAAAAAAAATTGGCACGCTAGTTGAAAAAAATTAAAAAATAAAATCATACAATTTCAACATTTGTTTTTTTGTTCTTGATCACAAATATTTAAGACTGGGATTTTTTCCTAAGAAAAGGTTGCGGAAAATAAATCGCCCAGTTTTGCGGCATTTTCTGTTTGTTTGTTTTACTTTTGTTTATTTTCCTTCTTTATTCATATTGAATATTTCTGTTATCCCATTAACCGCCGAAACTATAACATGGTCGACTAACAACACATCTTCAACTTTTCTGCAGAAAAACGTTTGGTACCACAAATTTTAAAAGAAAATCTTCGTTTTATTTAATGATCAAACTTTCTGTTATTAAATAAGACAAATTTTTTAATTCAAAAATAGTGGCAGTTTGATAGTAAATTTAAGCATGGGTATTTAATTGTACTGTTGAGCCAACGCAACACCGGCGAGTAATGGGTTAATGCTTTATTAAGGGGACCGGGTAAGCTCTATCTCGGCCATGTTAAAATACACCAACTTTATGTACCCTTTTCTCAGAAATGGTGAAAGATAGAGGTCTAGAGTTTTTAGAGTTGTTTGAATAACCTGCTTTACGTATTTTAACAGACCATTTTCTTTCTAAGTGAAACTGAAAATCAATTATTAATTATTTATTGAATGACATTTTGAAATTAGTATTTTTTGTTAAGATTTACTGCCTAAAATAAATAATTTTCAACAAATCATTGAATCCCTGTGTTAAAGTATGCACTATAACATTATTTAGAAAAATCTGAGTTCTTAAGTTTAATAGATATTGAAAAAAAGGAACACAAACCTGGAAAATAGAAGTTTTGAGAAAAAGTCAATTAAAGCTGTGAAGCAATGTTGTCAGTGGACTACTTTTTTTAAATTCCGATTTCTTGATCGGCACCACTTTTTTGAAATAGTAAAATTCGCCTTACTTAACAACATATTAATTAAGGCAAAAACAATGGGACTTTTACCTCTTCAGAAAAGTGGTTCCAATCAAGAAATCTGAATTTTAAAAAAGTAGCCCACTGCTGTGAAGTGATCTGAGAAAGAATGAAAGAATCCAACACTGTTTTTTATGTATAAACATGTGTAATAGATCGTTGAAAAGATAAAATTTTAAACTATTTAATGATATAAAAATGTAAAAATCGATATTTTGGTTCAATTTCGCTTACCCGGCCCCCTTAACCCTCTCGCTGCGTAAGTAATTCTTCGCGATGAGCGTCTTTTACAAAATTTTTAATCGTTTATCACCGGTTCTTTAAAGCAGAAATTTTTGACTATCGTAATCGGGGAAAATATCCTGATTAAATCAGACAAAGTTTTCGCTAAAAAATAACTGGTGGTAACAACCAAATAGTATTAATATGACGGGAAAATGCCCGGGCATAGCTCGGGCTGCGCAGCGAGAGGGTTAACCCCTTAACGGTCGCATTAAATTACGGTTTAAAAATCCAGACTGCTTATTGCCAACATTTTTTTGAAAAAGAAGTATTCTCATTATTTAATGGACAAGTAGAATGATACCAGAATAAAGTAAATTACACTATCTTATAAAACTGTTGGGAATCAAATAATTTGAATAAAAGACGCAGGCCGTGAATATCACAGGAGCAAGAATTAAGGGGTTAATATAGTGTAGTGTTTTAATGATAATTTAAGGAAATCTGGGAAAAGTTCGATCTGAAGTATTTTTTAGGCCTTCATTGTTTGGGTTTCAAAGATCAGTTTGTTTTTGCAACGTCAGTGCTCAAAAAGTCATTTAAAATTACAAAGCATTGAATATTAGGTAGCTTTCATTACAAAAAGCTACCTATTGCAGCTGTTCGGAGGAAAGCGATTTCAAAAAACTTTGGTATATTTTCATCGATCATGACCCCCAGACCCCGAAACCACCCTCCGTTCAAAATTGATATATATATATATATATATATATATATATATATATATATCTGACCTATGTCACACTGTAACTCTCGTATTTATGAACCGATTTGGATGTAATTCGGAGTGTACATAGTACATACCAATGTCTCGACCGAGTTCGTTGGCCAGCTTCATCCGCCATTTTGTTTCAAAATGGCGGCCATTTAAAATTTTTAAAAAAATTTAAAATTTGAAATGTGGTACCAAGAAATTGAAAATGGAAAAATATTTTTTTCTTATGTATTTGAACTTTATACAAAGACTCCGGAGCAGTTTTTGTTTCGTCTATATCTTAAAAAATGGCTGAGTTATAGCATTTTGAATTTCTAGAGTGGCTGACATTTTGAAACGTCCTGAAATTTGTCACGTGATAACAGACGTATTTATGAACCGATTTGGATGTACCTTGGTGTGTACATAGTACATACAAATATCTCGACCGAGTTCGTTGGCCAGCTTCATCCGCCATCTTGTTTCAAAATGGCGGCCATTTAAACAAATTTAAAAATTTTTAAATTTGAAATGCGATACCAAAAAATTGGAAAATGAAAAAGATTTTTTTCGTATGTGTTTGACCTTAA
Organism: Maratus speciosus; assembly: GCA_963932465.1. Taxonomy (NCBI): domain Eukaryota; kingdom Metazoa; phylum Arthropoda; class Arachnida; order Araneae; family Salticidae; genus Maratus; species Maratus speciosus. The sequence goes on along the minus strand of OZ010787.1, from coordinate 555,064,515 downwards.
TACAAAGATTCCGTAACAGGTTTTGTTTCGTCTATATCTAAAAAATGGCTGAGTTATAGCATTTTGAATTTCTATTGTGGCTGACATTTTAAAACGACCTGATTTTTGTCATGCGATAACAGGCGTATTTATGAACCGATTTGGATGTAATTTGGCCTGTACATAGTACATACCAATGTCTCGACCGAGTTCGTTGGCCAGCTTCATTCGCCATCTTGTTTCAAAAGGGTTGCCATTTAAAAGAAATGTAATTTAAAATTTAAAATGAAGTATTAAAAAATTGGAAAATGAAAAAGATTGTTTTATGTGTTTGGCCTTGATACAAAGATTCTGGAGCAGTTTTTGTTTCTGAAAATTTGTTCTTTTGTTTAGATCTTAAAAAATGGTTGAATTATAGCACTTTGAATTTCTAGCATGGCTAACACTTTGAAACGATCTTGTATTTGTCACGCGATAACACACGTATTCGCCTATTTCGATGGAAGAAGGCATGTGGATAGTATACATCAATATCTCGACCAAGTTAGCTGGCCAGCTTCATCAGCCATCCTGTTTCAAAATGGCGGCCATTAAATTAAAAAAATATATATTTAAAGTGAGGTGCAAAAAAATTAGAAATTGAAAAAGGTTTCTTTTTTAAGTATTTGACGTTTATATAAGGATTCAGGAGCAATTTTTGTTTGTCTTTATCTTAAAAAATGGCTCAGATATAGCAGTTTCAATTTCTAATGTGGGTGACATTTTGAAAAATCTGATTTTTTTCCTGCGACAGCACTCGTATATAACAACCGATTCCGATGTGAGTGAGCATGTGCACAGCAATTACTAAGGTCACGACCAAGTTCACTGGCTAGCCTCATCCATCATGTTGTCTTAAAATGGCAGGCACTTTATGAAATCGCCGAATTTGGCAGCCAAATATAAGTTACTTTAAATAAAAGCAGCTTGGATAAAGCTGACTAATTTCGCGAAATTCTCATTCATTATGATTTAGTATTGATAAAAATTAGTATTGAATCTCCTATATTCGGTTTCCACAAAATTCAGCTTCGTGTGTTTGAATAATATAAGTTGGCTTTTTTAAAATAAGGAATATGAAAGCTACCTCTTCCTCCCGGCACTGGCCGGAAGGACTTTTTTTAGGATTCTTATCAAGAGCCTTCATGAACATATGCTTCGAAAAATGTCAAGTTCTCTAAAAATTATCGGAAGTAATATTCCAAAGAACAAAGTAAAGATTACATATAAAGTAGACGAAGAAAATGAAACGACTTTCGTAATATATTATGATACGAAAAATTTATTCAATTATTTAAAAAAATATTCTTTCATATTATTATTTCTTAAATTTTCTTTGGTGGGTATTTACATACAAAATATATATTTATGTTACCTTTTCCACTATTAATATTTCTTTAATACAATATTATACTTTTAAATATAAACAAGAACGGAAAATCATGGGTCCAGGATAGATTATGGAACACTTTCCAACACCTTCAGAATACTGTAACAAAACTTTACAATTTATTAAGTTAAAAGAGATCTAAATAAAAAATTTAGAAAATGCATAACGCATTTGGAAACCCAATTTCTGCAATTACCATGAATAGTACGAAAAAAATCAGAATTTTTTGTGCAGCCCTGTATATGATCTATAGATTAATATGTATATTACATAGTATGCTAAAAGCTAGTTAAATTAAATGTATAGCACAGTTGAAATTTCCCATTCAGCAATTTCCGTCAATAAACTGAAATGTACTTGAGATCTTTTGTGTAGCCCAGTATATGATCTATAAAAATTATTACCACTAAATAATATGTAAAAATGTAGTTAAAATTTAAAACGCGTATTAAAACTGAAAACGCATTTCCTGCAATTATTCTTCATAAGCAGTATCTACTGCAGCCAAATACTTTAGTATGTCCCTGTAAATGAACGATAAATTATATGCACCTCAGATTCTACAGTAAGCGTTTTGAAGTACACCTCACTGATATATATATATTTCAATATATTTTAGATAGTTTAATATCATTAAAATACACAGAAAACGATTTTCCACATACGCTGTAAGGTAACGGAAATTCGTTTGAGTGCCCCCTGTAAATGAACCGTTAATGCTACACACTTCATTTTAAATATCAAACATGCCACCGTAAACACCAATAACATACATCAATTTCGTGGTAATCTGACTATATTTACGCGAGTTAGAGCCCTGACTGACTGACAGACAGACAAACCGAATTCATAAAAACTTTTCAACTACAGTGGCGGTCAAAAGTTTTCGGCCAGCATATTTTTTATTTTTTTTTTGTAAGAATACCCGTATGAAGAGGAATCTCAAAGTGATACTTATACATTTTATAGACATAATAGTTAGGAACTTATTTATGGAATAACAAATAAATATCAATAAATTTAATAGACACAATTAACTGCAAATGAAAACGCATGTTCTCAAAAGTTTCCGGCCATCTTAGCAAGTGTTGAAAAATGGTGTTATGATAGAAAATAACAGTGATCAATAACATTTACAATTAGTACTTTTATCGGCATACCTTTCACAATAAGTATTGCGGCGCAGCGACGTGGCATCGATTCAATTAACGGTTGAATATCGTCTATGGTAAGTCTTTTCCACTTTTCTTGCAATTTTTGGGAAAATTCTGTTGAATTGGAATTATTTATAATTCCGCACGCGTTTGTGAAGTTCGTTCCACAGATTTTTTATTGGATTCAGATCCGGTGATTGAGCTGGCTATTTCAAAAGCTGATTTTTTTTTTTGTGAGAAAGCCACTTGACGAGATTGCATGTATTCTTTGGGTCGTTATCAGACTGAAACAAATATTTGCGGCGAAAATGTTTCCTTCAATAAGGCAGCAAGTGACCTTGCAAGATATCCTTATACATTGCACAACTCATATTGCTGCGGAATTCAACTAACGGACCGATGCCTTTTCCAGAAAATGCTCCCCACAGCATAACGTGTCGTCCGCCATGCTGCATTGTAGGAGTAACATATCTCGAATTATATCTTTTGTTTTTAGTTCATAGGATGTAGTGTCTGTTATCACTTCCAAAAAGGTTGAACTTCGATTAATTGGAAAATCGTACTTTTTCCCAGATTTCACTTGACCAGTCTTTGTGTCCCTTGGCAAACGCCAGTCGGGCCCTCTGATTTTTTTTTTACTTATGAAAGGTTTTTTTAACACCGATTCTTCCATAAAGTTCTACGTCCCATAAGCGTCTTGACACACTAGACCGACTTATGTCAGCTATATATTCATTCCGTAAATCGCAGGATATTGCAGTGGCATTTTTATGCGGGTCATCAACCGCTTATCTCCTGATAAATCTGTCCACACGAATAGTCGTTTTCCGGGGTCGCCTGGACCGTGGCAAGTCTTGAAGGCCATGACCATCTTTATATATTTTTTAAAACATCTTTTACAGAAGATTTTCTGATCGATAACTTTGCCGCAATCTCACGAGAGGATTGACCCTTTAGCGGCAAAGAAATCACTTGTTTACGAACAACAATTATTGAACTTTTCATTTTTGAATTTCAACTACGCTATTCACGTGTGTTAATTAATAAACACGGCCAAAAAAAAAAAAAAAAAACAGTTTACCAATAGCAAAAACTAACGAATGACGAATGGCCGGAAACTTTTGCACCCGCGAATTTCGAATTCCTCCCCTTTGCATCAAGTGTCTTCAGTATCCAATCACAATGATCACATGGTCAGAGGTCATTTGCATATTCCTAACTTTTGGACAATTGCGCTACTTCTCCGCTGAAACATTCTGGCAAAAAATCAAGGAAACTAACTGGCGGGAAACTTTTTTACCGCCACTGTATGTTGGAAAGTGTTATAAAACTTTAAATGCAAACTTCACAGTCATTTAGATATGTTTTTTTTTATTATCGCCTTGTTGTTTATTTAAAAAAAAAATATACACTTGAAATGATTATTTAACCGTATCTCTTGTGCAATAATCAGGAACGAAAGGCCGAAAGAAAAATATCTACTAATTGCAAGATGTCTGTCATTTAACCCATTAATTCTCGTTCCCGTGATATTCACGGGCTGTGTCTTTTACTCAGATTGTTTGATTCCCACCAGTTTTATAAAATAGTGTAATTGGCTTTATTCTAGTATCATTTTAGCTGTCATTAAATAAGGTGAATATTTCATTTTCCAAAAAGTGGTGCCAATAAGCAATTTGAATTTTTAAACCGCAATTTAATGTGACCGTTAAGGGGATAATAAAGAACAAATGTTTCTTTGAAATTTCTGGTAAGAATTCAGGATTTAGGAATAAAAAAAGCCTAACTGGCAATCCTGATCACCAGTCACACTTGTGATTGATTCACAAAGAAAAGTTTACGCTACACGAGTTAAACTAAAGATTAATGCACAAGCGTTAAAAAAGTCAAAACTATTTCAGCATTAGTTATTCACATATTCATTAATTATAATTTTAAACTTCAAACTGTCGTAATATTCCAAGGAAGTGAAAAATAAAAATAAATAAAGTCTTTCCTGAAATAGTTGGGCGCTTTCTCTTATTTGTTTGCTTTCGTTTCCTATGCGGAATATTTTTCTAACGAAATCATTTATCTTTCCAGTCACATTCACTTTGCTCTCCTTTGTACTTTTCGAATGACTCTTTAATCTTTTCAGACTAAAATATACGAAACTTTAAAAGAAAATATTTCATGCAAAAAATTTGAAGACAGAAACCATAAATATGCGGCATAATATGTTTTATTTTTAGTTTTAGATTTTTTTTTTCAAAGATTTGCAGTAAAGGGAATTTAAAAAATATATAAAAATTAATTTCCTTTGAGATTTGAGTTTTATTTTAAAGTTCGAAATACCGCGTCTTTATGATAACAAAACTGAGAAAAACTTGGGGAACTGATTGAGATTTAAATTGACTAATCTAAAAAGATTAAATTCTAATCTATAGTAACTTAAGTAAAGATTAATCTGACCAATTCGAGTGTTATATATACTAATTATTTTAGTTTTAATTCCAATATATAACATACTATTTTCCCCTCTATACGTCTACCTATTGGTCAGAATTCATTTCATTTTTTATAGATCCCTCAATAGAATGCATTGCTGATTATTATTATTTTATAATTGCTGCTACTTTCAGAGCAATAACATTTTACACAAAATATAATGAATTTAATGAAAACTATGTCTAATTTTAATTATTTAATTAAAGTTATTAATTAAAATTTTAAATATATAATATTTAATTAAAGTTATGTCTTATTTTTAAGTTCGATATAAATACATAAAATTAAATTTTGTATCAGTTACAGAAAAAATAGACAAGCATATTCCTTTAGAAAAATATCATCATTATCTAAAAACTTAATTGTTTATGAACTAACATGTCTTCTGTTAAGCATTTTCTGTATTTTTTGAATGTGTAAATAAATTTAAATCATAATTATAAGTGAATAATATTATAATAAATAATATTATAATAATAATATTATAATAAATAATATTATAATAAATAATATTATAGTCTTATAATAAATTCTAAATTAATTTCTTAATATATTGGAAGAATTCTTGAAGAATGTAATTTAAAAATATACCTTTTAATAACGTCATCGATTTACTGTTTTCTAGCAAAATTTCATTTTCGATAGCAGACGAAAACCACTTATTAATTAAACGCGATTTACAAGGATTGCTTCAGGGGGGTTGTTGCTCTGCGATATATTTCATTTTTTCGTGCAAATACTAATATTATGATATCTCTTTGACAAATTAATTTCTCAATGAACCGAAAGTACGCCTTTTGTTTGAGGTCGATTTTATAATTGAAGGGATGTTTAATGAAAACCCCTCAATGTAAATGTGCTGAATGCCAGTGTTGCCAGTTGGACTTTTTATTATTCAAATTGCATGATTGAAAACACATTTTTGAAATTGTAATATTTGACTATTTACACTGTTAATAATATGGCATTAAATAAGGCGAATATTTTTATTTCAAAAATGCCGTAACAAACAAGAAATACGAATAGAATAAGTATCCTAATTTGCAACGCAGCTGCCGACAGCGTTGCCAATTTAGCAGATATTTTTATTTAAAAATTACGCATTTATACCGGAAACTCTGAATAATAAATTTTGCTTTATTTGAAGACAGATATTTCGTGATTAAAGAAAGTGAAAATTACAATTTGAAATTTCTGATTGTGAATTTGGAATTTATGAATAAATAATATTCTCCAAAATTGGCAACACTGACCGCAGGGCAAGGTAAATTAATAAACTTTAACACTAGAACCGCCGAAAATTTTACTGAAGTGTAATAAAAATATTTTACACCGGAAATTTTAATTGAAACTACTTAACTTATTTATTTAACTTATTTCTCCTTGCACATTTTAAACTTATTTTAGAAAGAAATTTCTGGTGATAATCGAAATATTTTTATTTGGTAGCGGTCAAAATGACCGCTACGGCGGTTTAGTGTTAAGAGAAAATATAACCTACAATATTTGATTTATACGAAAATTAATCAGAAAATAATGAGAATAAATTCGTTTCTCGCGAAATGTATTATTTCTCTCGTTAATCTATTTCTCAGAAAATACATTAACGATAATCTATCTTGGTATGTTCTTTTCCGAAGTTATTACTATAAATTGTTTCACACTTGGCCCAAATTGGTTGCCAATATTGGAATACGTATTGGAGCACATTTTTAAGATATCGTCTTAACCCTTTGTGGTTCAGTTTTCTATTACATGGAACAGCCAACTTGATTCCCAAATGCCACAATGACACCAGAATTCTGGTATAAATATTTTCCGTTTATTATGTATGGGAAAAATAGCTTTTTCTTATTTTAAAATAAATTTGTACGTAAATTCCGGTGTCAATCATTCATTTCAACATTTTCACAATGGAAATGCTCTGCACCGGAAAGGGTTAAAAACCCATCCATTTTTCTCAAAACGACCATTTCGAAATCTTTGGCTTTATTTAAAATGGGAGAACTTGGTGACTTCTAATTTATGCTTGACTGTTTGCTTTCTGGATTGCAATTGCTTAAGCAATGGAGCCGTCAGGATTTTTCGCAAATGTAGGCAGCCCTGAAAACATTTTAAGTGTGATTAAGTTTACTTAAGTTATTATATATGCCATTTTTAATTTTCACGTTACGGGAATGACAGTATTTCAAGAATGGTGATCATGAACCACGGTGGAAGTGATTAAAGCAGGGGTGGCCAACCTTTTTGTATAAAATTCACTTGACACCGTTTCCTAAGAATTGTAATTCTGTCCTTTTTAAATTGCAGACCTTCTGCAATTAAACAATGCATTCTTTTTCAGTACATAAATACTGGTATCTCTGTGGCACGCGTGCCGCAGGTTGGCCATCCATGGATTAAAGGAATATGCGTAACCTGGCTAGTCAGGGTCTTAACCCCTTGAGGGGCGGTGGGATATATTTTATCCCACCTACGATTAATGAAGATTTGCACCAGAAAAATTAAAAAAATTTTTACTTTTCTAACTTTGGTGGAAAAAAAAGGGGGTCATAAAATTGCTTTTTCTTATTTTGCAATAAATCTTTTTGGAGATTCCGGTGTGAATTTGACATTACAGAAACGCAATTAATTGCCCCGCAAGGAGTTAACCTTTTGCACTCCAGAGGTGACTCTTATTCACCACTAGTGTTGCGAAGTGTTCTGGGCGCGTAAATCTTGGCTGCAAATACTCTGGACACCACTTATTTTTTACAGTTTATTTCGCCATCTTTAATCGCAGATAATTCTGCTATTAGATAAGGGGAACAAAATTCCTTTAAAATACTGGAGTCCAGATCATTTCGAGCTACGAATTACACGGGACACCTGGCAATACTAGTTGCGAGTGAGAGTTACCTCTCGAGGGCAAAGGGTTAAGGGGGCTGGTCACTCAGCTTCCGATTTCTCCTCACTAATGTAACGTCTATGGGCACTGGATGCATTCGTATATTTAAAATATCACCTCGGGAAATTAATATTTTTAACTTCTATCTTTTGTGTACACTTCCTAAAAGAAACCTCTTTTCTTCTTAGTTCTCAAAATATTTCTAAAGTATAGACTTAATTTTATATGAAGTGTTAAACTTTTACTCACAGTTTGACCACTTTTAACACATAAAATATTAAATTCATCATTGATTTTAGAAATATTTTGAAAACTAAGAAAAAAAGAGACATCCTTTAAGAAGAGTACTCAGAAAAAAGATTTTAAAAATAAGAATTTCCCAAGAAGATATTCTAAATATACGAATGCATCAAAAGTCTATAGACTTAACATTACGCAGGAGAATTCTGAAGCTGAGTGACCAGCACCCTTAATAGTCTATTTTGCTATTACGTTGTATTTATGCCCACATAGAACTTAGACATTGGTTTATCGTTGCACCACATTGAAGGTTGATGGATTTTCACGAGAGAGCAAAGAAACAGGAGTATATTAAATGAGATTAACTGACACAGGTATGAGAGTGCTCCGACCCAAATGGATGATTTTCACCACTAAATTTTAATAGTATTATTCTTTGCTTTCTTAAATCTGAGAAATGCTGTCATTAAATACGGTGAGAAATACTATTAAAATTTAGTGGTAGTAATCAGTCATTTGGGTCGGAGCGCTCTCATCCCTGCTGACATACGTATTTAGTTCTAGAGCAATATTTTTCATTAGAGTTTTCCATTAATTTATATAAGATAAATTTCAGATTTTTTTTTTTAAATAAACATTTCTGAACAAAAACACCGCCAGATTTGGCAACACTGTTTGCGGCCTGCATAGAGTTAAAAAGATGCACCCATATAAAAAGTTTTAAAGCTATATTTGAAAGAGTAATTAACCCTCTAATGCCCATGGTTGCATATATGCTACCACAAGTGTTTCCAGTTTAGTGATTTTTTTTTAATTCAGATATTCCAAATTCATACGATAAATTTAAAATAGAAATATTTGCTTTATTTAACAACAGACATATTGACATTAAATAAAGCAAAAATTACTATTGAAATATTCTGGTTGAATTCCGATTCTCTGAATTACGGAATTTCTAGAACGTATTCCACCATGGGAATTAGAGGGTTAAGGTGGGTTGTGCCACCTATATGACAAAGGCATATCAACCTATTGGAACTAGGCATGCTCTTTACCACCGGTAATTTCTAGTAATATTTTCTAATATGTTATATAGGACTATTTTGCGAGTAAATAAGGCGATGAAAACTGTCGTCAAAAGCTGGGGGTAATGAGCAGGCGCATATTAGATAACAACATCCGCCATCACTATATAGCCATTGGAGTTATGAATAAAGAAAGATAGTTTAGAGTCTACCAGTTGCGAATGAAGAAACAGATGATGTTTTCAAAAGAATGGCGGCTGCTATTTCTTTACACTGTATCAACAGGGCCTGACTACCGCCGGGGGGAAATTTCCACCAGTAAAATCAAATGAAAATTTTGCCCCATTTAAATTCCTTTTTCATGCAACGTATGTGTATATGTTATCACAACATGGCGAAACCGCATGGCGGGACTACCGCTGGAGCTAACTCCCTCCAGAAAAACCAATAGATATTTTTGCATTATTTTTGACATAAATTCTGCAAGAATAAGACGTGTAATTAAGGAGAAAATTTCTATTCTAATTTACTGGTGAAAGTTTGTCCCGGCTTTAAACAACCCCCGTGAAACCGGTTACTGAGGATATATCAGTTCCTCTTTATTCGTAGTTCCATGATATGGCCAACTCTTCTTACTCACATGCACAACTAAGAATAAAAATTTATTTAAACGTATAATGAACGAATAATGAATTACTTAAATATAATAATAAACAGGTTCATGGTAAAGCTAATAATAAACAACGTATGTGTCATTCCTTCTTCCTTCTCCACTATATTTTGCAAAAATTTATAACATCATGTAACACAATTTTTGTTTCTGGGTAATCAATATCATTTTCTAATTTGTTCTATCCAGGGATGAGAGCGTTCCGACCCAAATGACCGATTACTACCACTAAAATTTAATAGTATTTCTCGCATTATTTAATAACAGAATTTCTGAGATTTAATAAAGCAAATAATACTATTAAAATTTAGTGGTATTAATCGATCATTTGGGTCGGAACGCTCTCATCCCTGGTTCTATCATAAAAACATTACAAAACTTTACTTCTCTGCAAAAGCTTTGCTTTTATGATCAGGACTACGAAAAGTTGAAATTTAAGTATTGTCATTAAGGAAACATATAAATTTTCAGGTTTATATTTATTTAACCCATTAACTATTTTTCCCGAGTGCCGCTCGGACAAAAAGAGTTTGCTATCTTCGATGGTAACAATTTTTGAACATCACTCAATTCTAACCGTAACCTTTGGTTTGTTAATTAGCATAACTTTTTCGATTGCACAAAGCCAAATAGTTTAGAAAAAAAAGTGGTGCCGGGTCCTTATTTTTAATTTATTGTGTAAAAAAAAGGGGGGGGGCAGTTAAAGGGTTAAAGACAAAAAGGGAATATTATGTTTCAAATCAATAGTATATATTTTAACCAAAATTCTACAAATTGATGACAAGGAACATAGAAATGTGTAGTTTTGCGAGTGCATGTCATAGCACTTTCACGAATAAGTCCTCAAATATAGCCCCCCAACTTGCGTTCATTGTAGGTTCCCAGGTAGCGACGTTCAAAATGTTGCATATGTTGATGAAAGTGATCTCCTTGCTCCTCGGAACAGGCACCCCGTGTTCTCTTTGAAGCTATCAAAGTGGGCATCAAGGATATGCACTTTGAAAGACATACTGCAGTCCATTTTGCTTTAGGGGGGAAAATTGAAAATAAATCTTTATTGGTACCAGACCAAAGACTTTTAAGATACATAGACCGGCAAACTGTCAGTTTAACTGAGGATTTTTGATCACAGCTGTTGTACGGCAGTTTATATGTTTTATATTTTAATTTCCAAACCAGAAATTTGTCAAACCAGAAATAGATTTTTCTGAAAATTTGTTACATAGTATAATAGATGCCACGACACGTTGTGGCTTTCCTCTCTGCGACGACTGTATAGTTTTTTAAATAAATGTTCTAAGGATCGACGATTCCTTGGTATAATGGTCACACTCAATTTACGCGGCGCGTGGTCGATTCCAGATAATAATAACCTTAAATAATTTATACATCATTTCAAGATTACCAGATTGATCTTAATCAGATTGTATAAAGCATTCAAGTTCATAATACCGATTTTAAGGTAATTATTTCAATTTATTTACTAAAATATATGCACTCTCGCTTGTGCGTGCACGTATGCACTTAAAAATATACGTACAGACTTGCAAAAATATTTGTCACGTCAAAATGTTTTATATTATTTATAAATGAATTAAGCACTATCCAAAATATAAATCACAGAGATTTATAACACTTCTTTAAAACGTACAAATAGTAAACAAACGAGCAGTCCTTGGAAAAGATGGTTAAGTAACACTCATCTATAAAGTATACCTTTAAATAATAAAGAGTAAAAACATATTGAATTTTAAATTAATGTTCTTAAACTAGCCGTAAGTTTTAAAACCAGCTAGATGTGATGTTGATAAATGGTTATAAGTTAGACGGGGAGTTATAATGATCTGATAAATGGTTTTTAAATCAAATCATATACATTATTTATTTTTAGATGAATAATATTTCAGGTGTATTTATAATACAGATTTATGATTTGACGTTAAATTAACCCATTGATTTGTTAGCCTAACTATTTTTGTGAACTTTTTAAAATAAGAAAGTGTGTTTATTTAAAGAATTCAAATAAAACATATGTTTCTCTTGTTTCTACACTGAGGCATAATTAAATTATGAAGCGAGAAAGGTTCTGGCTGTCGGTAAAGGTACATGATAAATGCGTTTTTCTACACAAAACAAGCTGTAAAACATTATGATCATATTTCTAAAGCAGCATTTTGGATTATAAATTGGTTCGGAAATTCAATATTAAACAAATAGTATGAGACTTCTGGATACATAGACTTTCTACCTAAGCCAAAGCAGGGTTCGTACGCTTCAAGGACTTTCAAGCACTTTTTATCAGAATTTTCGTAAAATAATATTTGCTTTATTTAACGAAAAAAAATCTATCTTCAGATATAAGGACCAGTACTTTAAGAAATTTCTGGTACTAAAACACTTAAAATCTCCTAAATCTCTTGATGCGTACGAACCCTGCAAAACTATAATAAATGAAGGGCTGAAGAAAAATCAGATTTTTATTTAAGTGTAATGAGAAGTTTTCGTATTCGCGGTTAAAATTTTCTAAAAAATATATTACTTTTATTTAATTTTTTACAACGTGATAGATATTTTGATAGATCAGGGTTCGTACGTATCAATTGATTCAGAGGTTTTTAGGTGTTTTAGTACCAGAAATTTCGTAAAGTACTGGTCGTTATATCTGAAGATTGATTTTTTTTCATTAAATAAAGCAAATATTACGTTATGAAAATTCTGGTACAAAGTGCTTAAAAGTTCTTGAAGCGTACGAACCCTGTAGATATGTGTTAGCACAGCGAAACCGTAAATTTAGGAGAAAAAAAAGACAGAATTCTTCTTGAAGCCGGTATGAATGAAAAAAATACATAAATATTGTTTTTCTCAATACATATAAATACTATAATGTTAGTGGAAAATCATAAGTATCACTGTTAAAAAATTATTAGTGATAAAAATTAGTCTGTATTACAGTGAATTTGTTCATACATAATTATTTGCCCTCATTGAATCACTATGCGTACGGGTCAGTATCTGAAAACTGGACAATTTCACTCCAGAATTTTTATTTTTTTGAATTATAGTACCAACTTCCAAATACAATTACATGCTATGATACATGTTTTGCCATTTGAATGCTGTAGTCTTTTGAGATCAAGGATGCATATTTTTTGCGCAGGATAAACTTTTATGGAAGAAAGTGTCTGTTAACACCATAATCAGTGTCTAATAATGGGGACTGAGATGATGGGGGCTGAGGTGATGTTTTTGTCTTAAAAGCTACACAGCCTTTTTGTTAAATCATTTTGCCACATATCAATTATTAAATATGCCATGTGACATTTGTATGTTACGCAAATAAAGTTGCAATAAACTTTTTGTTTATAAACAAAAAGTTAAATAGGGGGACATGAATGATGTTATAACAAAATACTCATCCCTATTCAGAACAAAAACTAAATATTTCTAAATATGAAACAAAGAGAAAAACAACTTACCTTCATCCATGGTGGCTAGTTGAACTTTAGTTGCTGTTGCAATGGATATGATTCTGCCAGCGCCACCTAGTATCCGTTAACCTAAATGTGTGTTTAGAGGGACTGAGGTGACGGTCAATCTCAGGGACAAATGTATTTACTACAATATTTTACTATACAATCTATACTAAGAAAGGATAATTATATTTTCCTATACTATGTATATATAGGTATAAATATATAATAGCAAAAGTTAATATTTAGAGAAATGTTTACAGCATACATTTAATATCAAATATTTGTACCTGGGGACAGGGACTGAAATGATGATTTCGCTTGTTTAAAGCTTAAAACTAATTATTTATACAACATATGTCCATTTATCATTGGTAATTGATATAACAAGTGTTACAATATATTACGTTTTTCAGTTTTTGGTTTTAGTATAATTAATGAAATATTATTGGCAGTGGACGCAAATTGTCCAATTTTCAGATATTGACCCGTACGATATAACCACAATTTTTCTTATAGGATTTTTAGCCTTAATTAATTGTAGAGAAATATTGAAATTTCTGTGGTTAATCATCGAACGATTGTTCATTTGAATAAAAATTATCATGCAAAGATTTATGATCTGAAATACTGGTGTCCACTCCATGTAAATTGTAAGAAGTGCACGTGTCATGTTTAATTTCGCAGCTGTCATGACTTTCTTTCAAATAATCACGATAATGTTAGTCTTATTTCGCTGAAACACAAGTACTCTATCCAATTTCGCAAAAAATAAGGTTACATGGGGCAACTGAGCTATGATTTTACAATGTGATTTTGGAGATTCTGGCAATTCACCTTCAAGAGGTTAATATTCATTTGAATTAAAGTCTGAACTTTTGTAAATGTGTTGAGTTCAGTTCCCTCTATCAGACAGAAGTGCTCAAAATTACATTTTAATGTCTAAAAAAAAAAATATATATATTTCATATTTCTTTCCTCATGGGTCCAGTTGCCCCATAACCAGGTCTTGTTTGAAAAAGTGTAACAACTAAAAAAAAAATTAAACCAGGTTGATCATGTAAATTGTATATAAACTAAATAGAGCTGTAAGGGAAACCTTTACTGTCAATGTGTCTAAAAAAGCACTAAAAGTAAAAATATTAGATTTATTTATACACAAAAAACATAAACATTAACTAAGTACTTATGTACTTTAGTATAGATAATAAGTATCAAAGTTACATGGGTATTTTAAAGAAAAAGTAACAAGATAAATCTATGAACAAACGGCTACGTAAGTACTTAAATATCTCGTTCTCTTTTTTATTTACCACAATGGAAGTTCAATATGTCCAATAAACCTGTGGGGAATGTAACCATATTTTTATATCGAACAGAACTATTTTTTATTAGTTTCGATAATTTTCTAATAATTTCACTTTGTCGTATACACGCTTCTTCATCTGCATCGTAAAATTTCGAGCTATAGCTATCACACTTAAAAAATTTGGTTTGATACCCCAACATGCTTTTTTAAATTTTTATTATGTAATTTTAATAAGGTATTATGTAATTTCCTTTATTGCAAGCAAAAAAAAAAAAAAAAAGAAAGGAGAAATTAATTTCCCGTAGTAAGAGAAACACAAAAAGATGTTTATAACTGTTGGGGTAACTGGAACACCGGCCTTACATTTGAAACATGAAGTAAATATGTATAGATACCTAATAATATTAATGTATTTATGTGTATAATCTTTTTAAAAAAGATTGTTTAATAAAAGTATTTACCGTATTTTAATAAAAAGCCGAGGAAGTTCAACCAAATGGATGTTGTTTTTTAAACAAAGAAACCTAAATTTTCGGCAACCTATCACAGCAAAGAGAGAGTTATGATTGAGGTGACACACGTTGTTTTTGGAAGTAGAGATGGGGGGTGCTATGTTGACAAAAGTTAAAACTTAAAAAACATCAACGGTTTTTTATAAAATCGGCTATGGCCCAGGTACCTCGTGGGTCCAGTCAGGGTTCTCGCTGCCGCTCGCCATTGCGCCGAATCGAGACAAAATGCTTCATTTGGCGAGTAAACGAACAAGCAGACTCGCCAAATTACGAGTACTCAATTTCAGCTTTTTTTGTGTGTGTGTTTGCCAATACAGCCAAGATCCTTATCCGCTTTGCTGAACGATTGATGTCGTTTTAAAAGTTCAATCGCACCGTGACATTTACAATGCTCTATTTATAGACATTTTGACTCAACACAAATTAAGTTTAACAACAGCCAAAGACACAGAAAGGATTATGCGATAGGTATCAGTTGCCAGTTAATCACTATCTAAGTGGACTGTTGTCAGTTAATCGCAATCTATGCGCCTGCGTCGCATCGGTAAAACAAAAACAAAATTACTCGCATCAAGCGCTAAATAGAGAAAAGATTTGCTGTAATGTGGCGTTAAAATTAGCCATTTATCATACTATTTGTTAGTTGTATGCAAAGTATCATTGGCTGGTCAATTTTTTCTATCGGTTAGGGTCGAAATCTCATAGCAATTTTTAGTGTATATTTTCAAAATGTTAAATCAAAGATAGCTGCTTTGAATTTTTATTTAGACTGCTAAAAGAATGTCTAAAAATTTTACACATTGAGGACACATTTAGAATTAATGGGTTCTGTATCGGATAGCCAAATTTCTACTTTAGAAGCAATCACAAAAAATAGTTTATTTTAGAACATATTGAAAAAAGGGATACAATAGGGGTTAAAGATAGATTTTTCAGTATTTCCCGCCGAATCTATTTTGCTAACTTTTTTTTTCATTTGGCTACTGTTTTTTTGTCTCTTAATCGCCAAATTGCTAATGTTGGTAAAAAGCCAGCGACAACCCTGGACGGTCCAGTTACCTCAGCTTACCTTATCTTCTCCTGAACACATTTTATGAGATCAACATTTCAGCCGTTGATTTTGAAAGTGAGGAAAGTCAATTTGTGAAAAAAATAAGTAAATACTAAATATTATTAAAAACTGACATAGAATTTGAGTTTCTAATCAAATCACAATAAATATTTTTTATTATCGGTATAAATTTGTTACTAGTAGATTATATATCTTTTTGATAATTAAATTTTGTTCGCACAAGTTTAGATTAATTTTGTTTCGTTCACATTAGTTATATTGTAATAGTAGAAATTTATCTTAAAATATCTGATCCCCCTCATGCACAAGAATTCAGCCATGAAGCCAGAAAGGCTATGGGTAAAACAACAAAGGTACATGATAAATGCGTTTTTCTACACAAAAGATGCTGTAAAACAAGACGATCCTATTTATAAGCAGCATTTTGGATTATACACTTGTTCGGAAACTTCAACTTTTAACAAATGGCACGAGACTTTTAGAGAAATAATAAATGTAGACTGAGAAAAATATTAAGTTTTTTAAAATTTTAGTATAATGAGAAGCTTTTGTATTTGTGGTCAAAATTTCCTAAAAAATACAAAACTTTAATTTCATTTTTTACATGTGATAGATATTTTGAATGATATCGTCGGTACCATGTAAAACTACCCAATATGAAAAGATTGTTGCCATTGTGTTACTGTTTTAAAATTCAGATTTCTTGATTGGCACCACTTTTTCGAAATAGTAAAATTTTGCAGGAACCACCTTTGAAGGTAAAGCTTCTAGTGCAAATGTTGTAGACAGTTACTACGAAATTGTCAGTTAAAAAATTTGTGAGCCCTGAAAATTCTGAATTAATATGTTATTTAATGCCATATTAATTAAGGCGAAAACAAGGGAATTTTCACCATTTCAGAAAAATGGTGCCAATCAAGAAATCTGAATTAAAAAAAGTAGCTCACTGGCAACACTGTTTTCATGTTGGATAGTTTGACATGGTACCGACGATATGTGTTTATACAGTATAACAGTAAATTTAGAAAAAAGAATTTTCTACTTTCGGCCATTAGGAATGAAAAAATACGTAAATATTGTTTTTCACTAATTATAAATATCACTGCTTATAAATCATTACTGATTTATATTTTTCTGTGTTACGTAGCTGCCAACACATACGCTTTCTTGCACCACAAAAATTCAATAGAAACTTTTACCTTTTTTAATAGCCGTAATCTTCCGATTAAATAAGGCTAAAACTTCTATTGCATTTTTGTGTTACAAAAAAGCGTGAGCGTTAGCAGCTATGGTGTTACAGTAATTTTGTACATAAGTATTTGAATCAGGATGAGTACGATATAACCTCAATTTTCTTATAGAAATTTGGCCTTATTTAATCGCAGAGAGTTATTACAAATTCTGCGCAACAATTCAAATCAAAATCAAAATATCCACCTCGTGTAAAAAATGAAATTATTGTCTTTTATTTTTTAGGAAATTTTCACCACAAATACAGAAACTTCTCATTATACTTAAAAAAAAAAAAAAAAAAAAAAAAAAAAAAAAAAAAAAAAAAAAAAAAAACATTTATCTATTTGTCTAAAAGTCTCATGCAGGTTGTTTAAAATTTAAGTTTCCGAACCAATGTATAATTCAAAATGCTGATTATAAATATGATCAGCTTCTTTATTTGTGGCACGGTTGCTAATCTGAAGAAAAAATATTAGGCAAACATTTCTGATCTGAAATAATGGTGCCATACTTCTTGGAAATTCTAAGTACTGTACGTAGCATGTTGAATGTTGGTTTCTTTTAAATATTCACGGCAATATGAAAATTTTAATAAGCAATCAACGATAATATTTGCCCATGGAACTACTAATAAAGAGGAACTAACATAGCCTTAAAATAGTGAAGCTTCAACTGTAACCGCTATCGCAGGAGTTGCTTACCGCCGGTGGATACCTCCACCAGTAGATTTATATAGAATTTTTTAACTTATTTAAACGCCTTATTAGTACAAAATTTCAGTCATAAATAATGGTAGAAACAGCTTTTCATTTTTACTGGTGGGAGTTTATTTTGGCGGTAGTTAGGGATTGCGTTTCCGCCATATTGTGACAACTAGGGAAGCAAACTGACAGTTTTACAAGACACACTGAAACCAGTAAAAACAAATAGAAATTTTTGCGACATTTTTGTGAAAAATTCCCACGAATAAGACGCTTAATTAAGACGAAGTTTTCTATTCAATGTTACTAATGGGATTTTCGCCCTGGCGGTAAGCAGAAACTGAAAAACCGATTTATAAAAAGCCGCCGCCATCTTGTGACAACCTCCTCAGTTACTTCACTCGCAACTGGTAGATAATACACTATATGTCTCCTCCGCTTTATTCATAACTCCATTTATTTGCCTCAGTTTGTTGAAACACTGTAACTCTATCCAATATCGCAAAAATTATCTTCTCGTAAACCCACTTTACGAGACTAATGTTTGAGCAGTTGATTTTGAAAGTGGAGAAAGTACATTTTGTGAAAAAAATTAGTTAATGCTAAATCGTATTACAAATCCGCATAGAATTTATGTTTTAAATCAATTCACAATAAACATATTTTAGTACTAGTATAAATTAGTTACTAGTCATTTATTTGACTAACGATATTGAAAATGCGTTGATTTTGGAAGCGGGTAAGTTAATTTTGAATAGAATTTTTTTTTATGTTGCATAATATATATAAGAACAATCAGAATTTCGTCATCAACACTTTTGAAATCTTTAACTATTTAAATTAAGAAATATAATTATACGCATACAACTTATTCTTGTATATTTTTTCTGTATTTTTTCCACTTTTTCCTATAAAATTATATTGTTTTGTAACTTTTTTTTAAAAAATAATGAAATATTGAAAAAAAAAAAAATAAAATATTCAATTATTTTTATTAAAATTATATTTCTTTCAAAGAAAATCAACGTTTTCAACAAAACATTGCTTTTATAAAGAGAGGCATGTCCATTGGTGCATACAAAAAATAAGAAGTTTTATAAAATTAATAACGGATTTCCAACTGAATGTTAAATTTACATGAAGTAAAAGAAAAAAAATATAACAATGTCTATTACTAAATCACCCCAAATCAACGTTTAAACACACAATAATTCATGGATGAGAGCGCTCCGACACAAATGGTTGATTTTCACCACTAAATTGTAATAGTATTCTTTGCTTTATTTAATATGAAACATTCTGTCATTAAATAAGCCGAGAATACCATTAAAATTTAGTGATAGCAAGCAGTCATTTGGGTCGGAGCGCTCTCATCCCGGAATAAATACATTAGGTAATGTGAATAAAACCAGACGTATACGTTTCGTGAGTCCCAGGACTCACATCGTCAGTATATAAAATCTATGTATAAAAACAGTATCCCCCCAACTACATGCAAGGCGAAAACCCAAATGTCAGTAAACACAGCACCGAAATGCCACCAAGCTCCAGCAACCAATGAAATCAAAGCAGAAGTGAAGTATCGTGACACAACAAACCCACCCAGAGAGTTGAGATGTAAGGTACACTAGACAAATCCTTAACCAAGGAGTTTTTAAATAAGTGAATATGAACAGCTCAAAAAAGTCTACATCTAGAGGAGTAATGCATTTCTTGATAATAGTAGCTGAGTTAAAATTAAAATTATGTCCTTTCCCCCCGCAATGAGAAGCAATAGAGGATTTTTGCAATCCTTTTTTCTTTACATAGGTTATATGTTCCTTGACTCTGTAACGGAGTTTTCGTTTAGTTTGTCCAATATAGGACAAGCCACATTGATATTGAATATTGTTAAACGTATACGTTTGGTTTTAGTCAGATTACCTAATGTATTTATTGTACGTTTAGACGTTAATTTTTGGTGAAGTAGATTTCCGCACAAGTTTTTATTTACTAATGTCTATTACTGCTTACGAATATTTAAAAACCCATTGAAATCCACACCATTAAATATCTAGTAATAACATAAAAAGACATGTCCACTGTAAAAATCAATGGCTCATTTGGAAAAATCCTGTTCTGCATTCCCTGAAAATAATCTACTAAGTTGACGATTTTTGCGATTTTTTGGTGTTCTATACCAAGTATTTGTCAAAGAAGTCCCAAGTTTTCTCTCTGAATTTATTCGATATTTTCCTTTAATCAGTTGAATGAACTTATTGCTTAACGAGTATTGAAGCGGCGATAAAGGATTTGACTTTACAAACAAATGACACTTCATGTTAATTCTAGGAAAGATATAACTAACTAATTATGACTTTGATGAACAACATTTGAGATTGTTATCATACTAATGCTCTGGTCCCAAAACTCCCATAATTTAAATCGTTAGGAATCCAGGTTTAGAATTATGTTTAGAGAAAGCTTTATTTTCCACATGACACATAATTTATATGTGAACTAGAAAGGTAGCCCGTCAAAAATGACGGAAATTTAGATATAAAGACATATACAACTCATGTGCAAGGATATGAGTTTCCCTCGCTTGTTCCGCAGTGTTAGATAAAAATTACACATTTTAAGAATGAAACACATTTATGAAAAACTGTGTACAGTAGAAGACCACTAAGCTGCACAGTTCGGTTCCAAGTGTTGTGCGTATTTGAGGCTTTTTGCGGTCATGTCTATTCAATCTTTGCTTACATTTTTTTTAATTCCTATATTGGACAATTTGGATTGTAAATTCTTAAAAATAAATAAATTACTTAATAATAAAATTAACTTATTTCTTAAAAATAAAAAGTTACAATACTTATTCTATCGGATATCAATTTCATTAGCTATATTATATTATATCGTATAATTATACATGGGGGAGATGAATGTTGATTTTTTTAACACATAAAAAAGTAAAAAAAAACAAACACCACACGCATAAATAAACCCAAATAAAAAACTAATATTAAAATCCCCCCCCCCCCAAAAAAAAAAAAAATCATAAATCGATATGCCACTACTGAGGATTGGTGTTGAGAGTGCTAAAAACTGTTTTAACACGTTCACGCCGGCGCGGTGGGTCACACTCGACTGCCTCAGAGTTGTCAAGTCCCCGGCTTTTTGCACACTTTTATTTTAGAGAAAATGTTGTTCCTTTAAATCGCCCAATTGTTCTAATTAAATAAAACAACATTTTCTGTATTAAAATACTGGTATCCAAAAGGCCGGAGACTTGCCAGTTCTGAGACAGTCGAGTGTGACCCACCGCGCCGGCGTGAATGTGTTAAACATTTATTAAGAGTAAAACAGTTTTTAAATGGACTAACAGAATTATTTATCATACCCACTGTTGTACATAATGCCTTCACTTTCTCAGCTATACTTGTACCCTCTTAAATTTTTCTAATATTTATATTTTTCTAATATTAATATTTTTCTAATATTTATTTAACATCTGAATATTCATCTATATTAATATTTTGTTATTTATTTACCCTTTCATAGCTGCGAACTTTTACGCTTTTTTGTACCACAAAAATTTAAACAGAAAATTTTGCCTTATTTAATCCGCAGATTTAATAAGGTAAAATTTACTATTAAATTTTTGTTGTTCAAAAAATGTAAGAGTTGGCAGCTGTGCCTTTTATATTTAATTACTGGGCTACGTTTAGGAAGAATATAGCTCCTGTAAAGGACCCTTCACAAAATTTTTCACCTCAAAACAGAATCCTTCACAAAACTTTTCACCATAACCAGGATCCTTCACAGAAAAATAAGCCTCTCACAAATTTATTGTCTTAAATATAGGTCTTTCACAAATTTAATCATTTAAAAGTAAAATCTGACCTGTCACCTTTACCTATATAAAGAAAATATATGTATTTTACACATGTATAACTTCATAAAAATGTACAAGGGTGAACATGAATATAACGACCCTTTCAAATTCACAAAATTATGACCAGATTTTTCACAAGTGTAAAAAGCTGTTCAAAATTTCACAAAAACAGGATCCTGGGAGAAAATTTTGGACAGATCCCTGATTTAATACTAAATTAACATCCACTTTCATCCAATATATTTTTAAATGTACAAATTGCATTCTTTTCGCTATTAACTTTTGTTTTATTATCGTATTATACTTTTTTAAATCTCATTTTATTTTACTTCTTTATAGATTTTCTGTAATCTACTTTTATTTATCTTTTTCTTACTTCTTTCATTTAAATACATTACCTTGTTATAGTTAATAACTCCATTTGTAGATGGCATAACTAGCTTTTTTACCCTTTTGCTTTTTTTATTATTTCTCTGCCTTGGGTTACGTTTACTTAGCCAATTTTTGTCATTTCGCTCTCTATCTTATATTCTGTAGCATGCATGTCGATTTTGTTTCTTGATGAGTCTTTTTTGTTACTTATTAACTTTTTTATCTATTATAGTTGAATTTTAATTCCTTTTTTGAATATTTTAATATATTTCAATTTTCCCCCCTTTTTTTTTTGCATGTCTTAAAAGATAATTAAGGCCAGTGGCGGAGTAATCAGTGCAAATCGTGAGTTCGACTCCCGGTTGAACAAGGTTCATTCAGCCCTTCATCCTTTCGGGGTAGATAAAATGAGTACAAAGCTTTTTTGGGAACTAAACACCGAGGATCCCGCGTTAGGTTAACCATCTGACCGGGACATATACAGCATAGCACATCACGGCCCAGGGTCATGAGAGCAGGGATGGGCACTGTAGGCTCAGATTCTTCATGGATTGTATAACTACAGAGTTAATGTTTTATAAGAAATTTAATATTGTCATTTTTAGACCTAATATTTGAAATATTCGGAGAAATCACATATCCTTATCATGAATTGTGCTTATGAAGATCCTCTGACGATCCATAACATAGTTATAGTTTCTTGCCTTTATATTTTCACTTTCCTCAGCATAAAATCGTTTTCGTTTATTTTCACACGTGTGATTTCATTGATATACAACATTTTGGATAATTAGTTTTATGGTACCATAAATGATTTCATTCTTATGGTCAATTTTTCATTTGTTAAAAGGATTTATAATTAGAAAAAGTTTGACTAAACTACTGTATAACAATCTATAAATTAAATTAAATTAGTTTGCATCATTTTAATTTACTATTTTTGATTTATTTCAATTTATTTTGCTTTGTAATGATATACGCCTACACAGTATGTATTTATAGGTTTGTAGAGATGTTGTATTTTGTTGGTATATTACCCCCCCCCCATATTAGTAATTATACATCAATTTTATTAAGTGATTAATATAAACAAATTAATATATTATTAATAAAGTTACTTATTCGAAATTATTAATTTACTTAATTTTTAATGTACATATTGAAAATAAATATAATTATAACCAATTATAGCACATTATATTAAAATGTTAATTGATTATTATCAATATTCTGATACACGGTTTTAGAATGAAATATTTGTGCAGTCTCAAAATTTTTTACAATAAAAAAAACTACATTTTTTCTGCTGTTATATTCGGTATACTGTAATAGATGGCAGCACTAAAAACTATTACATCTAATTTTAGTCCTACTTAATCATATATTGACTATCTTAAATTTAATTTCTTATAGTTCCGCTAGACGGCAGCATTAAATAATTATTTATTTTGTTCTTATATTATAAGGTTGCCATGGACCCTTAATTGCATGAATCATTCTTTTAGAATTGTGTTTTTTATTTTTATATTAAGGTTTAGACATCAGAAATCTTAAGATAGATTTTTAACTTTATTTAGTAGCATATTTTTGTAATTTTTGGAGGATTAATATTTCTATATAAATATAGTGGTTGTAAGAACTTAATTTATGTATTAAAAATTAAATAAAAAGGTGATGGAAATTTACATCACTATGCAATTAAGGGTTAAATTACTCTTATATTAGTTATTATCTCTTAATAACAAATTGTTTAATTTTAAACAATTTCTTGTATTTATTCCAGGATCATTAATATCGTATGTAATAATATAATTATTATATGGACTATATGTTAATTATAATCGTTATATTTTATGCTTGTGATTATTTACTGCGGCAACCGTGGCATAAGCTTTTAACTGTGCAAGTTATTTAAGCGGGATTTTTATACTATGCCAAATTTCGTTATATGATTGTGTCATGGTCAATATGTCTTGGCTGGTCTCTCGCTGGGTTTGTCTATGATTTAATTTGTTTCATTTTTTAAAGTTTTTCATTGTTGCGGATATCACATTGTTTAATATTTTACATGGTGGTTTAATAATTTCTGTTGATTAGTCGATCGGGTACATAACGGAATTCAATTTTTGCTTATTGCTGAATTTCGTTACAGAAATCGACTATGTTTTTTGCTGATAAATGTATTTTATGTACCCGTGAACAAGTGAAATACTTTATAAGCAGCCGGCTTCATTCATCCATTTGATCTTTTGTATGTTTATGATACGACTTTTTCTGGTTCAACATTGTTTAGCTC
Organism: Maratus speciosus; assembly: GCA_963932465.1. Taxonomy (NCBI): domain Eukaryota; kingdom Metazoa; phylum Arthropoda; class Arachnida; order Araneae; family Salticidae; genus Maratus; species Maratus speciosus. The sequence goes on along the minus strand of OZ010787.1, from coordinate 555,039,805 downwards.
GATCTTGTATCTTTTGTCTTTAATAGGATTTTATCAAAATTTGGTGGTTTTTTCATATGTTTTCTATAGATTTATCGCCAGCAATATGCTACTGAATTAGTGGAATTTAGCAAGATTCTGTATTACTGGTTACATGTTCCATCTTTATTCTGTATAATGTCAGTGTTATGAATATTAGCTAATATATAAATTTAATTTTAGTAATTGGAAATCGATGACGATTTGTTATATATATATATATATTATATTCTATTGAAATTACAGTATTAAACAATTATTTTATGCACTTTAAGAACGAATATTGACAAACTAAAGAGGAATCGATCCTAATGAAAGAAGATTAATAAATTTTTACAAAGAAAAACTTTTAATCGAAATAAAATTAAAGAAGCAAGCTTTCTTTTATCAACTTTTCTTTAATTTTATTTTGATATAGTTTCAAGGTGAATGTGACATTCCAACAGTATATTTTTTTTCATATATACACATTTTGTGAAAAACTTTTAATTTTTGACGAATTTAATTTTTATAATAACTAAGGCCTTTTTTTAAATATTGTTGGTACCATGTCAAACTATCAAATATAAAAACAGTGTTGCCAGTGGGCTGCTTTTTAAATATTCAGATTTCTTAATTGGCACCACTTTTCTGAAATGTTTAAATTCCCCTTGTTTTCGAATTAATTAATATGTCATTAAATAAAGCGAATTTTACTATGTCAAAAAAAAAATGGTTCCAATCAAGAAATCTGAATTAAAAAAAGTAGCCTACTGGTAACACTGTTTTCATATGGGATAGTTTGACATGGTATCGACGATATCTGTGCCTACAAATACAGAGCATGGAGGTGATAAAAATGTCATAATTTTGATGCAAATTTTCTACAAAAGCATGTTTTCTACTCATGAAGTATTATTTAATTACAGTTTTAGTAAAAATTAAAAAGATTTTTTAATGATGTTTATTTATCATCTATGCAATATTTATATATTAAATTTAAAAAAAAAATAAAACTGAAGAGTTGAAATAATATTTCGATAAGATCATAAAAAAATATTTCTTCTGACTGAATAAAACTACTTTTATGATTTCCCTTCCTTCATAGCTCCCATAAAGAGCATAAATTGCACTCATGGAATAATGTTCCATGCAACTGAAAACCTTAAGGTTTTTATTAATAAGCAAGAAAACGGTGGAGGAAAATATACAGCTCATAATTCTTTTCAGAATCCGATCCTTTGCTTTCTAAATGGAACTTTACGAGCTTAGGTGTGCTCATAAGAACTATTTAAACTACCTTAGACATAAAATATGGGAAAATATTTTACATATGCATATTTTCTTTTGACAGTTATATTAAATGAAATATATTTGAAGAATTTATGTAGTTAAAGTTGTAATCATATTTCTTTGACTTTTTGTCGCTCTTCAGCCGCATGTTGCTTTTAAAATAATCTAGGAAAATGGGTAAAAATATATATATATACCATAATTTCCTGCGTATACGCGGCAGCTCAGATAACTCTATTTCCTGCCAGAATTGGTATTAAATAAAATGTGACTGGCTTTTGCTTAGTATTTATTTGATTTAATTTTTTAAATAAAATTTCCGGTGTGAAAAAGACTTAAATAAACCGCGGCGTATACACGGGAAATTACAGTAGTAAATGTAAAACACGACAGCAGGCCCTCCGAGAGAATAACTCAAAACTTTTACCACCCCTTTTTTCCTTGCGAAAATTTTTGCTTTACATTTATCTTAGAAAAGTCACAGGAACACGCTTCGTATATTTATTGCAAGTCTTGCAGTAATCTGGCATAAAAATAACTTTTAAAAATTAGTGGTGGCAAAAAAAGGGACCGCTCCGAGCCCTGCAACAGGATTATTAATGTCTTCAGAGTTCTCGTCCCACCAGTGGCCGAGAGGTTCTGCTCTCAAAGCTGGTATACGGGAGGTGATGGGTTCGACCCATCACGCCCGTCGGTCTGATCGTTCGGAGTTTTCCGTGGAATTTTTCCTTTGGATTTCTTTCGAAACTTGGATTTCCTTTCGTAAATACGGGTTAGGTTTCCTTAGAAAGACCCCCCCCCCACGGAGGGCAACTCCCCCTTTGGGGACATATCCCTCGTGTAGATAATTGGCCGTCATAAACAACACCAACACTTTCAGGGCTCTCATTCATCAGTTTTTTGAAAACTAGTATTTTTTAAGAGAAAAATTCATGGTAGGTTTTTACAACAATAGAAACAAAAACATCTTCCGAGGTAAGTTTCGTCGAAAATTACAAAGACAATATTTATTTGGAAAAAAAGTGATGTTTAAAAAACGGAACGATTGGGAGCTCTGTGTCTTGTTAAAAAAAATAAAAATAGTATAAAAACTGATTACGATTTACCACTGTTACTAACAAGGAGGAGACCGAATATTTGGATGTTAATTAAAGATTATATTTTGAGTTACTCTTAAATGCCGGATGTTGCTTTTCGGCAACATATCCAATTTAGGCTTCTAAAATACTGTTAGAATAATATTGAAGCTATAATGCCTAATGTTGCCAATAACATACATTCTGAAAATATTATTAAATCGATTTTCAACATGTAGATGGCAACACTTGCACTGTTTAAGAATAAAGATAGATTTATTTTTTAAGTTGTTGCTACTTGTTCTTTTTGTTTTGTTTGGAAGCTTGAGAAATACCCTATTTTGTTTTGCAGTGAGCAAGTAAAATTTATTTCTTATTATAGTTTCTAAAATTATTGTATGTTTAATATTATAGAATTTTATCAAGGAAAATTATTTTTTCAATTAGAGACTAGTATTGCCGATTAGTAACAAACTGTTTTTTAGCCGTAAACCATACTTAAAACAAAATATGATTTTTTAAGTATTTTTCTCATGATTTATTTAAAAAATGAAAGCCGAAAAACATTATTACAATGATTTTTGAAAAATCAGGCATTTAAGTGTTAAATTGCCTGTTTGAAGGCAGTTCTAAATCTCTAAGGATTAAAGACCGCACGTACTGACTACGTGCCTGCAACGCGTTTTTGTTATTATAAACAACAAAGTAATCTTCAGAGGGTTTTGAAAGGAATTAACCGTTTCAGGGATTTTTTATATAACAATTTTTTATATAACATACCACCGCCCTTGAAAGGGTAAAAAAAACCAAACATTTGGGGGGGGGGAGATATGCTTTTGCCTTATTTAAGTGCCTTTAAATGGTGTTAGGCTAACAAAACCACATCAAAGAATTGTCAACAGAATAAAAGTAGCCGAAGTGTAGGTTAAAAGCTTAAGTATGTGGCAGTTTTTTTGCATGTTTGTTTAAAGATTCTTTAAAGAATTACTGTGCAATTCATCGGTAATAGGTTTGTACTTGAATATCTTGCATTATGTTTTACCCTATATGATTGAAAATATTAATATGATTTTGTAACATCTACCTCTTAATTCAGGAATTACATGAAGGAAAAAGAGGGTGCAAATATTTCGGGCAGGTGTATGGAAACAGTGCTTTTATCCTCGATTTATCTCGGGGCAAACACTGAAGTGGTTAAAGACGTGTGCAACAAATTCATTCTGATACCAGAAGTTTCAATATATTAATTTTATGTTTTTAATAGGAGAAATTTCCAATTAAATAAAGCAAAGATTACTATTCTGAAACACTTCTAACAAATTACAAATGTCGATCATGTCATAAATAGGTTCTGTGTAAGGTATATTCCCAAAAGCGATATAAGTAAGCGTACAAACTTAATACTGGAATCGGGCGTAAATTAACACAGTTGCGCCATCTTGTGGACGGAGTGATAATCCACATACGCGGGCTTTTAGTGTGACGTCATACATGACAGGACATGCACAATCTGCGCACATTTTCTAAATCTCTAGTCACTTATGGAACTGGATTTGTAGTGAGAAGGGCGTCCAGATGCACTAGCCAGCAAGAAGCTTTCTTCGCCTTGTCAGTGACAATTTACCTATTAATCAAGGTGAACAAATCTGTACAATTTTAGTGGTGTGAAGTAGAAATACAGTTAGGCATCTTCCTGTAGTTTAACTCCGTCCGCTACGTGGCGTGCGACCTTGATTGATGTGACCTCGCCTTTAATCTTGCGGTTACCTCTCCCATTTAAAATAGGACGCTTACTTATATCGCTTTGTATATTCCCCTTACAAAGACATCCCTCTTAGACAGATATTCCATAACGTTAACTCTCTCGCTACGTAATTTTTTAAAATCAAAATAGGTTAAAAAAATTGCGCACATTGCATTTAAATCAGGCTAAATCAGGGAGACCACTGGAGACTATTTTTATGTTCTAGCATCACTATTTAAAGAAAATCAATTTTGTAGTATATTTCTCTTGTAGATGTTATTAAAGTCGATATGGAATTTTTTATATTTAAAAAGTGGTCCGAGTTGAATTAAAAAATAGTCGCCAGTGGAAAAAATGAATACCCGAAGAAATCTCGGGTTCCGCAAATTTTGCTACTTTTATGTTGCCCGGGGAAATCTCGGGTTGCGCAGCGAGAGGGTTAACGTACGTCATCAATCAAATCTCATGTCAAAAAATTATCCTTAAAAATATTCTAAAATTTTAAAATTATTCAAATTTTGTAAGTGTATCCTTAATGTAAATAATATTGATTACTTTTCGCTAACTACAAGGTTATTTCTTAGAAGTTTTTCGACATGATCCTAATTATAAAACAGTTTTAAAATATCACTTTTAAACTTTCACTAAATTTTTTATACGGTTAATTTCTTGACAGTTAGTTCTTCTTTTTCTTTTTCTTTTCCTTATGTTTTCTTTTTAGCCATCCTAGTAACTTTGGAACTGGTAGCACTTTCTTTTCAGTAATAGGATAGCTTGTCAATACCAATCTTGATTAAAGTGCTATAAGTGCTACACAAACCTTTTTTATCACGTCTTTCTTGTCATCATTTTTTATTTTTTAAGAGGTAAATAAGAAAGTATATAATTAGTAAAAAGCAACTTTTTAAAAAGGGCTGGATTTCTTTTAATTATGGTAATAGAGTCACACGCACACATTTTTAAATCCCCACAAATATATAATTTTATAGTTCTTTTCATAACAGGCCAACCCATTTTTGCATCATTAGACCCTATAAGCGTCCTTTTCATGAATTTATTTTTTATTCAGAAATTCTGAATTCACACCGGGAATCAGTGTTGCCAGCGGGCTACTTTTTTTAACTGAGGTTTCTTGATTGCCGCCACTTTTTTGAAATAGTAAAATTCGCCTTATTTAATGGCACAATAATTAATGCGAAAAGAAAGGTAAGTTTACCAATTCTGAAAAGTGGTGCCAATCAAGAAATCCGAATTTTAAAAAAATGTAGCCCACTGGCAACACTGCCGGGAATTCAAAAGCTGAATTTTTAATTTTGTAATCGCGAAACGTCTGTCAAAAAAATAAATCAAAATTTCTAGAATATTATCGGAATTTCGGAATAAAAAATAAATTACTGAAATGCACGTTTCGGATGAAAATGGGTTAACTCCTTGAGGGGCAAGCAAAAATGTCTCTAAATATTGAATTCTCACCAGAATAATCGAAAAATTTTATTTTTAAATAAGGAAAAGCCTTTTTTCAACGATTTTCCTCCAAAGTTAAAAATATAAAATTTAGTTAAAATTTTCTGGTGAGAATCTTGTTTAAATTAGGAGGGATTAATACACAATTTCAGGGTCCGTACGCTTCAAGGACGTTTAAGCACATTTTACCCATGGAAGTATTAATTAAGAGGAACTGACATATCCTTAAAATAGTGAAGCTTCAACTGTAACCGTTTTCGCAGGGATTGATTACCATTGGGGAAAACTTCCTTCAGTAACTTTAATAGATTTTTTTTCCGCATTTGGACTACTTATTAATGCAAATATTGAATAAAAAATAATGTCAAAAACATATATTCATTTTTACTGGTGGAAGTTTACTTCGATGATAGTTAGGCTCTGCGTTTTCACCATATTGTGACAACCGAGACAACCCCTGTTAGTGTCAGTGAAAAATATTATAATACCTGGGCAAACTGACATCGGTAAAAATAATTAGGAAATTTTTACCATATTTGTAACAGAAATGTTCGTCGATTAATGCTTTTAAATAAGACGAAATTTTCAATGCAATTTTACTGGTGGAAATTTTCCCCGACGGTAATCAGAAACTGTTGATCTGATTTAAAAGAAACAGCCGCCGTCTTGTGACAACTTCCTCAGTTACTTCGCTCGCAACTGGTATTCGAAAAGATATATATCGCCTCCTCTTTATTCATAACTCCATTGTTTTACCAGAATTTTCGTAAAATAATATTTAATGAAAACAGTTCTATCTTCAGATATAACAGCCGGTACTTTACAAAATTTCTGGTACTAAAACGCTTAAAATCCCCTGAAGCGTACGAACCCTGAATTTGTACAGTAGCAAAAAGAGAAAAGTATATATCTTACTAACTCTGCCATAAATCAACATATAAAAATGTGATTGTAACCAATAAATTATAAATAACACCCACTAATAAATGCCATGCTTAATTTTTTCCAGACAAGTCCGTATATAGAAATTGTGTACAATCGTTAAAATGTTCAATATCAACACCCATATTTGATGGTATTATTGGATTTTTCGGTGAACTTTATTTTCGGATACCAAAAAGAATGTCGTTCTGTCAAAAGCTTATTAATAATGCAGACTTAAACTAATAATTTCAAATTCGTTTTTAATTATTGAGAAACAAATTGAATGCGGGAAGTTTTTAATCATAACTCAAAAAATACTTGATGTATGAGAGTAAATATTTAATCAGCATATTTGACGCTTACAGATTTCTGTTTAAAAATTTATAAATTACAATTCATATATTTTTCGAAAATAAAAAATCAAAAAATATATATTTTCTAAATTAGTTTTCGAAAAAATATGAATTATAGTCTATGATATTTAAGCAAACATCGTTTTCTAGAATCGTCAAATATCCAAATCTAAAATTAAAGCTTATTCCGTGAATTTTTTTTTAGTTGTGCGATGTTGGTGTTATTTATGACGGCCGATCCTCCCACCCGCCAAGCTTTTTATTAAACATAAATCTAAGGTATATTTCAGTCGTCATTTGGAAGGCTATATCAATAGAATGGCTATTTCCGTTTCTCGTTGCGACAATTTGGCGATTCAATTTTATTTGGAGTCTCTTTTTTTATACTGACTGTATATGCTTTCATGTGTCTCACATAGCATTTTCAGTTTGCAGAAATTTTGCAGATGTCTTGCTTTGAAAACCTGCAAAGTTGCAACAAACTCAGCAGGACAAGATTGAAAGTTCATAACAAGACTGAGCAAGATAACGCAAACGCCGAAATCAACACACTTTGAACTTGCAGCTAACTTGTCGTGCAAGTTAAATTCATGCTGTATCAAAATTATTACAAATTAATGACAAACGAGTAATCAAAAATACTGCAAAGTTGTATTGTTTCCATGCTGCATTAACTTTTTACAACTTTTACACTATAAGTCTAACCCCTTCGACAGAGTCTTAGACCTGATTTGGTCTATTGATGCATAAGGTAAGGTGCATGCATCGTGTTTACCACCATAAACAGATTACGGTAACACATTTGTACTTTGCAATTCGAGCCGTTTTTGGTATTTGAGTATAGCGTTTAAAAAAAGTGGTATCAACCGAATAAAATTTCTGCAATTTCTGCGTATCTGCTGATTCATTTTTTGCTTTCGTCACTTTCTTAACACTGGAACGCCCAGAAGGAGTCGATCATATGGTCGAACATTTAATCCGACCATATGATTAAATGTCAACTGGGACCAGAAATTCTTTCATAAAATAAGTTAAATTTAAACAATGCTTATTTACGTTAAATAAGTCAGTCAAATAATTTTAAATAAAAATTCTGGTGTCAAATATCTTTATGAAACTTGAGTAAAATGTCCGGGCGTTCTAGTGTTAAAGACAGTCTTGCATTCAAATTTCACAACGAACTACCCATGCAAATGATACCTTGCGGGGGATTTGCTGCGAATTTCTCAATTCAAATTTGTCACGGCAAGATAATATCAGAAAAAATCAAACTTGCGCGCTAATGTTCATAATGTTCATGCTCTCTGGGGTGTGTGTGTAAATGTCATCTAATTGTTAACCAAATTCCAACAAAATAAGTTTTACAATTAATTTCTATTTGCTTTCTTGCAGCTTCATGCTTCTCCCGTGCAGAACTTTAAAGCAGATAACAATATAGGGTTCTTATAAAATCACCATGGTCAATCCTGAGAAAAATTTCTTTGAAGTTGTTGCTCTTTTTTGTTTAAAAGCAAATGTTTCTTTTTTTTTTCTTGAAAAAATTATGTGATATTAAATTTAATATTTCTGTAGAGTTAGCAAACTATTCGGCTCCCAAATTCTTTATCCATTTAGGTATAAATCTACTATATATTAACATTGAATATATGTCAGAATTTTCGAATTCATTTTTCTTGTAACAAGATATTATACTTGTAAACTAACTAAATAATTTCTCATGAGCATATTTTGAATTAGCAGCAAACTAAAGTAAAAAATATTTCTTTCTAAAAATTATATAAAAATGCACATTTTAATAAATGTTTTTGCGCATAATGCTTAAAAAAGAGAAAGAGAGCCTTATCCTTAATTAAACTTTCTTACCGCAAAAAATAAAAATATTTTTTCTCTAAATATGTTCTTTTTTTCTTGCTAATAACATAATTTTATGAAAATAAGTGAAACTAAATATGGCCTCGCGTGCATAACTAAAATCTTCTTTTAATATAATGTGATCAACACACACACAACTTATAAAAAAATGAATACAAAAAGCTGTGTTAAGAATTTAAATAATTCATTAAAAAAACTCCAGATGCTTGAAGGAAAAAAAATCACGTTAATTATCTTAAAAGCTTAATTCCTTAAAAAAGATAGCAAAGTTTTTTTTAATTTAAAATAATATTTCTAATTATAACATTATATATAATTGAGCTATGTTGTATTATTAAAAATTTATTAATAGTTCCAATTAAAATAAATTAATAAATGCTATTAAAATTCATTATCGAGTTCGTTAATTTAATTTTTAAATTCATTATTAATTTCAAATAACACATATTTCGAAATTCAAATTAGAAAAAAATGTAAAATGTAATCTACGAATTTTTTAAACAGAAATCCCTTTCTATAACCTCGATATATGTCTATCTTAACCCTAGAACTACCGAAAATTTTACTCAAGTTTTATAAAAATATTACACATCAGAATTCTTATTTAAAACTATTGAACTTATTTACTTAACTCATTATTGTCTGGTTTACATATTTAGTTTATTTTAAAGAAATTTCTGGTTAGAATAAATATTTCGAATGTACCCATCGGGTCCATTGGACCCGTCTGGTAGACGGAGGGTTAACTTACATCTCTTCGCGCTTTAGTTTTGGAGTTACGCTTAACCCTTTCCGGCGCGGAATAATTCCCTGTTTAACCCTTTGTCTACTGACGATACTTGTAAGTACCATTAAAATAACTTGCTATAAAATTCACTTAATACATCGATTAGTTGTAATAAAGTTTAGAATGTGTTATAGATATATTACTTTATCTTGTTCCAAAAGCATTATTGGTTACACAAAACAAAAATAGTTTTAAAAGGATGATTACTTTTGCCTTTGCAACTTTTCAGCTTTCTTAGTGTTGGGGAGGGGGGGGGGATTTTTCAATTCGCAAATATTTTTATATTTCTATTGTAAGAACATTATATTTGTACATTTCCTAATTCTACAAGATACTAAGAAAAATATTTAAAATAAAAGATTTCAGTGGGTTTATAAATATTGCACAAAATACCTACAAATTCAAATTTAATTAATCCTTCTAAATTCTTCAATCCTTCTGAAATTTATTACATGATTATGTAAATCTTCTAATGTAGTTTAAACAATTCACGAAAAATGCTTTAGAAGATAAATTTTTCAAGAATTCATAATTCAGTACATAAAAGGTTAAACTGGTGAAATGATGGACTGATACCAGAATTTATAAACGAATTTATTAGAAAATACGAACTTGCTTATTTTTAAGTAGGTTATAAAAGGAAAATTTTAATTAAATATTCTGTGTGCCAGTAAAATAAAAATTAGGTGTCCTTTTAAAGTACAGCCTACACCATAGCTGCCAACTCTTCCGCTTTTTCAGACCATAAAAATGTAATAGAAATTTTTGCCTTACTTAATCGGCAGATTAGGGCGATTTAAAAAGGTAAAATTTACTATAAAATTTTTGTGGTCTGAAAAAGCGTAAGATGTTGGCAGCTATGCTACACTAAAGGGTTAAGACACTACATGCATTGCAATTTGTTTTTACACGGTTAACATTAGAACTACCGTGAGCCGTCATTTTGACAACTGCTATATGAATATGTTTCGGTTCAAACCAGAAATTTGATTATGAAATAAGTTTAAAAGATACAAAGAAAAAAAACGTTAAATAATAAAGTTAAACTGTTTTAAATCAAAATTCTGGTGTGAAATATTTTTTTAAAACTTGACTCAAATTTCCGGTACTTCTAGTGCTAAATTTTACTTCTTTCTGCAATTTTTTAATTCCATATTCTAATTAATTTATGTAAGGATTTTCATCGGTCCTTGAATTTCAATACATAATTAATAGTATATCAGTGTTATTTATATATGAATGGAATTCTGATTGATGCGCGATATCATAAGAGAAAATTTGATTTTTATTTTTTGAAACTATTCAAAAAAATTAAAAACATCATATTGAAACAAACCTTTTAATTCTTTATTTATATAGAATTTGTTTTGTAAGAAATAATCGTACTTCAACAATTTTTATTTATTTTTTCACCCTAATTACTCAATGCTAGTTTTAGTTGTCAAGATAAACAAAACTAATTAAAGTTATTATTCTCTTGGGAAATAAATGAAAATCTTGAAAAGATAAAATCACTTTGTATTTTGAAAATTTCCTTTAATTGTAATTAAAAAACAAGTTGTAAATAAATATTTAATTAAAATACACGGTGCTTTGCTTCGAGCATTTCATCCATTAATTGTTCGTCAAGCAAAACTTCTGGTCTTAGAAAGGATAATTGTATTTTACGAATCGTTTAGACAGAAAAAGGAAAAAGAAATCTTTATAAAAAGAAATCTTTATTTTCTTAACTCAAAAGATAAAATGTAATATAATGTTTTTTCATCTAAAATTAGATTTAGAAACAAGACTAAAGTAACATATTAAGATTTAATTTTATTAATTTTGACTGGTTTTACTTCAAGATACAATCACAAGTTTTCCTGATTAAAATTAGAAATTTCCTTTTCAATGCATTAAAATAAATCAACGTATAAATCATAAGCAAACTGTACTAATTAAAAAACAACAATGAAAAAATGCATTTTGCATAAGTATGAAACACCCTTTTCCATATTTCAAAACACTGACTGTTTATGAAATTTTCAACAAGCTCACACTTTTTAATGGCGAACAAATCGCACTCATTCACAGATGCTTGTAAGTCTAATTTTAAAGTAACGATAATTTATAATCCTGAAAAATAGTTTTGTTTAACATTTTTTATACATGGTAAAACTTCGCTTATTTTAACCTCTTGAGGGGCGATGGGATATATTATATCCCATCGCCCCTCAAGAGGTTACATAGGATATATTATATCCCACATAATTTTAATGAAGATTTGCACCATAATTTTTTAAATAAATTTTACTTTTATAACTTTGGTGGGAAAATGATGCAAAATTTCTTTTACTTATTTTGAATTAAAATTTTTCTAAAATTCTGGTGTGAGTTCAACATTACATAAACACAATTAGTTGCCCCTGAAAGGATTAAAAAGGGTCTGACTTTTGTTTTGTTGTTCTTTGGATGTTTTCTTGCTATATAAGAGGCAGTTTGTCTGCATACCTTTCGTATTAAAGTAATAGAAAACATAACGTGATTGTGCAGCTGCGTACACAGAGGAGGTAATGGATACCATTATTTTCCAATAATAATCTTCATCTTATTTAATCACAGGATGCTGCGATTAAAAAAAATGCAAAAACTACTATTAAAAAATAGTTGTATCTAATCTTCCTCTACCCTCTGGCTATGTGACTGCGCTTGTGCATTATATATAACAAGAAAAATTTTAAGAGTGTATTTCAAACAGATTAACATTAACACTAGAACGCCCCGAAATTTCACTCAAGTTTCATAAAAATATTTTATACCAGAATTTTTATTTAAAATTATTTGACTGATTTATGTAATGTAAATCTGCGTTTTTAAAATTTAACTTATTTTGTTAAAAAATTTCTGGCTCCAATTGACATTTAATCATATGGTCGGAGTCGAATCGACTCCTTCCGGGCGTTCTAGTGTTAAAACGCACACCAAAGAAATACTGTACATAACCTGTAATTTATGCCACTTAAACTGTTCGTCCCTATAAAATAATTATGTATGCTACTCTAATAGTTTAAAATAAAAAAACAGGGTATATAGATTCTTATAACATATTTTTTTTTAAGTAATTGAAATCGATTTCTAATTACGATGTTAGAGTGCGAACAAGCACGAATGCATACGTACATGCACAGAGATGTGCGGAAGTCATAATTACTTTTCGGCCATGTTAAAACGCAGTTTGACATATATCTTGATGTTTAATCATTGTAATGATACGTCGGAGTTAATATACTCTAGAAATTATGCCTGCACTAATGTGATTGGCTTATTGATTTCTTTCATATATTCACACTGAAATATTGTATAATATGAATTTCAATTAATTTAAATTATTGCTCATTGTTACAACATATATTATCTACAGAAATTACTGTTTTCTGGATATATATGTAGATAATCATATTGAAGTTTCAACTGTAGAACGTAAATTCCGTGAATGCATTATCGAATACAACTAAATAATATATAATGCGCTCATGTAAATAATATGTAAATTTCAACAAAATGGTAAACTCCATCAGATTTGCAATGTATTTATTATAGATTATCCTATATATATGATTCTGTATACGTAATACGTACGCGCATTCAGTAATATAATTATATCTAAAAAGCTTTATGAAGTAGTTTATTTACATTCATTATAAGTTATGATTGATTGACATAAAATTAAATGTTTAATAGTAGTTAAAATATCTTAATACACATACATCTTAAAGTAAAAATGTAAAAAAAGTAGGAAAAGTTTGTCACGCAAAACATACATAGCAAAAGCAACTGACATCACACATTTACAGAAACGATGTGGTCATTTAAAATACATTATATTGTCTTAAGAAACTATTTAATTGTGCAGATTTTAAAATTGATCGGTGTGACCTAGCTGCTCTCCCGCAAGATTCAAATGTTGGATGTCTTGCTCTCAGGAGTAGATTGTGAACCATTGCATCATTGGTTCGCTGATTTGTAAAGTTTATCATTTTTCATTAAAGGATGGTAAAAATGCTCACTGTGGATTTTTTATGGTTTTCCTCAACCAATTATCTTCCGCATCACTACCTAATACCTCACTGTTGCAGGTATTTAAATGTGTGGATACCACTCCAATCTTTACTCTCCAACCATGATTCAAATGTCTGGTGTATAGCTGTCGCACTAACCATTGTAACATTTGAGATCTGAAGAATTAATCATCTTCTGAATCACATAAAGTCCTTGTTAGCATTAATTACAAGATAAATTATTTACACCACTACCCGCAGCGTCAATATTATGATACCTGGTTATTTTCTTGATAACGGGTTTAGCTATACTATACGTCGCACAGGATTATTTTGTTTTTTATTTATACCACTTTGAAAAATAATCTCTACCATAAATTTATACCGGATATTTTAAAGCGATGTCTATTAATTGAAGAGCTGAGTGGAAGAACATGTTCTGCTACATTTTCTTAAAAATTATTTTATCTTTTGTGCGAAGGCGTTATCAGGTATTCTATCGTATGGTAAAGTTAAAATACCAAAATTCTATTTAGCCTTGAAGATTTAAGACACTATTAATTAATATTTAATATTTTATTATTTAATAATGTAAATAATATTAATGTTTTTTAATATTTAAATATTAAATATGAAAAAGTTTTTATGATAGAGTTAAGTACCACACCTGTTAATTTTTTAAACACATGGTATCAAACAGAAGATAAATCATTAAAATTGACAACAAAAACTTTCACATGAAATTTCTTCAAATGTAATTTTTGTTACTTAACATGTTCTTCCACTTAGCTCTTCAATTGTGCTATGAATGAACATACAAATAGGTGCCAGTCCTGGCATGCAATGAAAGGTTTAATAATGTTTCTCTTACTAATACCGTTTTGTAGAATTCCTTACATTTAAAAAGGGAAAAAGTTTCTTGTAATGTTCTCACAAATCAATTTTTCAATCAGAATATTAGCTATTTTGGCATGGATTTTTTTTATTTTTGTGCCTTTTTAAATTATAAACAATCTAGTAATTCTTCTAAGCTATTTATTATTTAAACCTTTCAGGGAAAAAGCATTTTCAATGCTAAAGTGTTGAAATAAATTATTGGCACCGCCATTTGCCAAAAAATGTTATTTGTAAATAAGAAAGAGGCTATTTCACATACTTATTAAATAGAAAACATTTTACTACAATTCTGGTGCCATTGTAGCGTATAGGAATTAAAATAAAGCGGTTTCATAAACATAGCACCGCCCCGGAAAGGGTTGAAGTGAAATTAACAGCATCTAAATCAGGGGTGGCCAACTGTGGCACGCACCACACCACTAAAATTTTACAGTAATCATTGCCTTATCTAATCATCGAATCTCTGCGATTCAAGAAGTCGAATTTTTCTGTAAAATTTTAGTGGTGTCAGGCGTGCCACTGTTGGCCACCCCTGATCTAAATTTTAGAAATATATCTTTCAAACTTACCATAAAACGTAGAGTAAGTCAAAAGACATGTCGTATTAAATATTCTTCACTACTTTACCGGGAGACAAAAGTACTTGATTTCATCTTTTATTATAGAACCTGGAAAATTAACTGGAGACACGAGAGTTGATAATGGAAACATATGCTGACCAAAGATTGAAAACAGAAATGTTTGAGATATGCAGAAACGATTTAGTCACAATTTACTCTTATATATGGCGATTTCTAAAATGATAACTATTGTAAATTTTACTGCACAATGCAATTGTATTGTTTTTTAACCCCTTGAGACAGTGTTGCCAGTGGGCTACTTTTTAAAAATTCAGATTTCTTGATTGGCACCACTTTTCTGAAATGGTAAAATTCTCCTTGTTTTCGCCTTAATTAATATGTCATTAAATCAGGCGAATTTTACTATTTCAAAAAAGTGGTGCCAATAAAGAAATCTGAATTAAAAAAAAGTAGCCCTCTGGCAACACTGCCTTGAGGGGCGATGGGATATATTATATACCACCTAATTCAAACAAGATTCGCACCAGAAACTTTTAACTAAATTTCATATTTTTAACTTTGGGTGGGAAATGTTGAAAATTGCTTTTCCTTATTTTAAAATAAAATTTTCCGATTATTCCAGTGAGAATTCAATATTTCACTGTTAAAAATTTCCGCTTAACGTTATTGAGGATTACCAAAATATGGTACTTCTTTATTTTCAAAAACTCCATTTCATGGTGTAACCTTGTAAGTTACGCTGAATTGAACCACATTTTGGTAATAAGTTAAACCAAGTTTTCGCACTACTTATGAGCCAATCAGAACAGTACGTCTTTGTCCATGACAGTGTTGCCAGACAGGGGATTTTTTTGTCCCAGATCGTTGATTGTCACCGCTTTTTTGAAATAGAAATATTCGACATATTTAAAAAAAGATTAAAAATTCTGAAAAAAGCGAATTATACTATTTTAAAAAAGGGGTGATAGTCAAATAATCTGAACTAAAAAAGTCCCCAATCGGGCAACACTGGTCTTGACGCCATTATAAGATAAGAGAAACTGTTGCATGTCGTCCGCCATTTAAAGTTTAAACGAAAGGGATATTAAAAGGATTATTTATGGAAGGTAAGTCTTACTTAATTTTAATGTTTCATTCCTGTAGATATTGTATCTTATGTATAAATGCTAAATAGATTTCATGGTTTATAGAAAAAGATTGATTTAGTTTCCCTGATTTCACAAGGGAATGTGTGTTATATTCGTTCTTTATGTAACGGTTTGAAATATAATTGTTTTAACAATTAAATAACAAACAGTTCTTAGCAAAAACTAATCACGACTTCATTCATTTTGCCTTTTTAAATAAAAGAAAAAATCAGTGTAAACATTTCATTCTTCCTATTCAATAGTGAGATGTGAAGTATTTTAATTTGTCGCAGGTCGAAAGCAAAAACAAAACGTGAAGTACTATTTTAGTTTTAAAATGCTGACACCGAAATATGTTGATTCATGGCTGCATTCATTGAAGTAGATGTAAACATTAATTTGCAGTGATTTGAGATTCTGTTTATTTATACTGGAATTTTTGAGTTCATTACTGTTTCTTGATTATAAAGACTAACAGTCAGTGAATTAGTAGTACAAATTATTAATATTTTGGAGTGAAACATGATATTCAATTATTAAGATAATAAGAAAAGGTTTCAAATTGAAAAATAGATTTATACTGAGAAAATTTCCTTATACATATTACAGTTTTTAATTTAAGAGGAGAAAAGGAAACATGATATATAAGCATTTAAATAAAATGTTGTTTATGCCGATATAAAGTTTATGTATAAAACTGCTTTAGTATATTTTAAGTTTATATTTACATTTTATTTATATAAAGTAGGATTGAATATTTATTAAAGAGTTTAATAACTACTTTTTACATTCAAAATATTTTTCAAACAATGAAGAACAGTATATATGCAATCATTTCTTTTCTTTTTATATTTATTTCTTTTTTTTTTCTATTTCCTAGATCAATCTTTTCTTATAAAAAATATAAAATGTATTTAGCTTATATTTATAAAATACAATGTGTACTGGAATAAAATATTAAAATAAAATATGGCTTATCCATACCTGCCAACTCTTCAGCTTTTTCAGACCACAAAAATTTAATAGAAATTTTTGCCTTATTTAATCGGCAGATTACTGCGATTTAAAAAGGTAAAATTTACTATAAAATTTTTGTGGTACAGAAAAGCGTAAGATGTTGGCAGCTATGCTTATCATGTTGTTACATAAGTATTAATAAGAATTATTAAGGAATATGTTTAAAGGAAAATTATATACATATTCCGTAGAATTTAAAAATTAAACACACATTTAATAAAACAATTACAAATCACCACACATATACTAAAATAACACATTCTTAATATTTAGATCATGCTTAGAACTTATTTAAAAAATGATTTGAGTTGATAAGCAATACTTTTTGCCCCCACCCCCGTTTGACATATAGGTTTTTTTTTAAGATGCTGTCATTGTCTCAATGCAACTTAGGATTTATATTTACTCTTTCTCTGATTGATTTTTGTTTAAAGATTGCTTGCATGCGTCATACAAAATCAATTTTATAGTTTTATTTAGCAAATTTTAATGCATTTCAATTACCTCCATTTGATAAGTGTATATATATATATATATATATATATATATATATAAAGCCCCATAACATTATCGTATCCTTTCTTATAAGGGTTCCTACAGGACAGGGAATTTCCCTGACTTTCAGCCAGATGCACACTATTAATTTCTTACAGAAAAAAATCGCCTTTATGAATCGCGCGAATATATAAGTCGAGTTTACTACATAAAAATACTGGTATTTCACCTGAAAGTGTAGGAACCCTGCTTATGTATTTTAATATGTAAATTATAATGTAAGATATTTAAAATAACAATTGTGTTATCCGATAATTAAACTATTTTAAAATTTGAAAAATTGGTTTCTGATCTTGAAAATTATTTTCCAACAAAAATTACTTGGAGAGACCGTAAATATTTCACCTTAAATTATATTAAAACAGAATATCTTAAAAAAAAACAATTTTAACTATGAAGGAGGAGGGGGGGGGGGGGGATAAAGATCATTACTTCATCAACATTTCGCCAATTTATGGTTCAACATTTAACCAATTTATCGTTCAACATTTCGCCAATTTATGGTTCAACATTTAACCAGTTTATCGTTCAACATTTCGCCAATTTGTGGTTAAACATTTCACCAATTTTTGGTTCAACGTTTTACCAATTTATGGCTCAAGGTTTCACCAACTTATGGTTCATCCTTAGAGCCAATTGTTGAAACAATGTTTCACCATCTTATGGTGGCAGCTGCTACAGCACCAAACATTGTTTCAACGTTGTGCCAAATTTTTAACAGTGTACAGAGACATTATTGCTTGCCCCTAAAGGGGTTAACCTTGTGAATACTATTTGTTTTTTTCAGTGGTTGGTACGGGATAGGTGATTGATTACAGTGAATTACAAGCGATTATTTTTTATTACTTTTCCTACCACTATTTCCATATAGTAATCTTCGTACTATAGTTCTTTCAGAAAACTGTCACGTAAATCATGGTTTGAATTGGAAATAATGGCATACAAACTAATAAAGCCCGTAGCATTCGCATTCGCACAGATGTGAAACGTCGGTAGTCAACGGATTAAATCAATTACAGTTTTGGAAATATTAATTTTAAAATTATCCAATAAAAAAGCACAAGTTGTTTTAACCCTTTCCAGCGCAGAGCACTACTATTGCTAAAATGATTACATGAATGAATGACACCGGAATTTACGAGGAAATTTATTTCGAAATAAGAAAAATCTTTGTATCACGTACAAAATGAACGGAGAGTATTTGTGCCAAAAGTTTAGGAATCAAGTCAAAAGTTTTGGGTGTTCCATGCAATGGAACACTGAGCCACAAAGGGTTCAAAAGAATTCTTGATACTCAAAACCTATTTTATTTATATAATTTCCATTGTTATACTCATCAGAGTTTATATTTGTGGTATTAAAAGAAAACAATTAATTTTAATGATTTTTTAAAAAGAAATCTGATAAATATTAACCAATGTTAGGCTTATAATAATTGTCTATCTTATTCAATTTTTCAAGCAATGCGCGAATAAATATAACTTTTTATTTTTTAATTCCACCAAAGCTTTTTTTTAATAAAAGTTAACCATTTCGGTTAAAATATCTAAATATTGCTTGCTACTGCGGAATTCAGGTAGTTATTGATTACAAAGCTTCTTGTATAATTTAGATATACAAACGAAATAGTATTGCTAGTTATTTTTCTAAGTAATACTGCAAAAAACACCGCTTCAATTAAAGATTTCCAGTTTTCAAATAAGTATTTGTGATACACAACAATATTACATACAGTATCATAATTTAGTTGAAACCCTTTGAGCTCTGATGGGTGAATTTTCACCGACTTAATTTTAATCTCCAAATGTCACATTGGCACCGGAATATTCAACCAAATTTATTTGAAATTAGATAAGAGCGTTTTATCGTGTATCTGATAAGCCGAATCTTTTGTTTGCAAAATACTGGTGCCAATGTGACATTTGGCCATTTTGTTGAAATTCATCCCCAGAGCTCAAAGGATTAAATCAAAGTTGTTTCTCTGTAAGTCATTTCATGTTTTCATAAATTATAATGAATCAGATATACAGTCTTTTATTATTTTTGTAAAATTTTAGTTGTTATATTCGTAGATAGTATGTTTCTATTTGAATTTCCAAGTTTCATTTTTTTTTTTAATCCGTTGCACAAGAACTGTTTCAGTTCGAATAAATAATACGCAGGTTTGACAAATTGCAAAGCTCCGACTGGTCCGTTTTTTGAAAACCAGTATTTTTTAAGATGGAAATTCATGGTATGTTTCTATAACAATAGCAACAAAAACGCCTTTCGGGGTAAATTTCAACGAAAATTATAAAATTTCTCTTTCAGAAAACGGACCGAATCTGAGTTTAGCCTCCCACTTATTTTCCTAAATCCTGAATTTTGTACCAGAAATTCCGAAAGAAGCGTTTTTATTTTATATAATCAGAAAATGTCTGTCATTAAATAAAAATAAATACTATTCGTAATTTTTGGTATGAATTCGGAATTTCTGAATAGAAGAAGGAGGCCAAGCTGGCAAACCCGAATGTAATGCATGTCAAAATAATGGTGGCGGTCCGCTACTATTTTTATTGTCAGATTTCTTGATTGGTACTACTTTTTTGAAATACTAGGTTGAGCAAAAAGTTCTGGGAAATTTGTGAAAGTTGCGTTGTTATGCGCAAATTAACAACAAAAGCAACAAGGACTATTCTTCAAAGTAGAGACCATCATAGTCCACGACTTTCTGCCGGATTTCGGAATTGCTGGAAGTACTATTGCGGCTCCTTAGAATCGAAAAACTCTTGACATACCTTAATCTCATCGACGGCTTTCAGAATTTTTAGACCTTTTCTCCAATAATGCCGGATCAACACACGCAAATCACACTATTCAATAGGCATTTTGAAATCGAAATTCCCGAACTGCTATTGATGTACCACTAGTACTCCTATATACGATACAAATTCTGGTAACTATTAGATTAAAAATTTTCCGGAACATTTGGCTCAACCTAATAGTATAAATAACGTTGTTTTCGAATAACGTAATCTGTCATTGTATTGACGAATATGGCTGTTATAAGAAAGTCGGTACCGGCAAAAATGTATCAAAATACTTTGTGCCCGCTATTTTTGTTTTTAATTCAGATTGCTTGATTGCCATCAATTTTTAAAATAACATAATTTGCGTTATTTTTCCATTTATAATCTGTCATAAAATAAGGCGAATATTTATATTCAAAAAGTGGTGGCAATCAAGCAATCTGAATAAGAAAAAGTACCGAACTGGCAACACTGACTTAATCCTTTTTTTTAATACCGCCTTTTTTTTTAGTTTTCTAACAAATTTTGTAGACACCTACCTCGAGCATAACATTTTTTATTGTACATTTTATAAAAGCGTAGCACGAAAAATTTTCTTCAGAAATACTGGTTTTCAAAAGCCGAACCAATGAGACTAACATCTCAAAAACTATATTTCATAAAGATATCTCACAAAATATTTAAGTGAAGTACTCTGGTAAATATAAAATGCATACTGATATATGAACAAAGCGCAAAAATTCTTATTATACTAATTATAATACAAATTATATAACATTGTATTAACATTGTATATAACATACTATTGTTTTTCTTAGCAAATCTGTTATCCTTTTATCAAAAAAAAAAAAATCATCCGTTTCATTTTAGTAACTCTTTCTCTATTTACTAACTGCCAATATTTCCAAGAAATTTTATATGTGGTTAAAAAAAAAAAAAAAAAAAAAAAAAAAAAAAAAAAAAAAAATCGCATCTTCTTTTTCGCTGTACTGCTGAATGAAGAAATGTTGACTTCTGAACAATATCATAAAATATTCATTTTGTTATATTTTAGAAAAGTTAGAAATTAATCACACTTGTGATAGGAAAGCATTCAAGTGTACATTTCGAAAGTCAGTTCTCTGAAAATTATTATGTGTGATAAATAAAAAAAAAAAATCACTTATAATGGTTACATTGATTTTGAATATGCGAAGAAATTAAAGATAAAATCAAATAAAATGTCAAAATTCTTATTCTACTAATTATTATGTTTCACTGAGCCAATCTGTTATCTTTTTATGTAAAAATATTCTTGTGTTTCATTTTATAAAGTCCCATTTTAAATCAATATTGTCAAGTATTTTCATATATCGTCGGTACCATGTCAGACTATTCAATATGAAAGCAGTGTTGCCAATGGGCTACATTTTTTAATTTAGACTTCTTAATTGGCACCACTTTTTTGAAATTCGTCTTATTTAATGCCATATTAACTAAGACGAAAACAAGGGAAGATTTACTATTTCAGAAAAGTGGTGCCAATCAAGAAATCTGAATAAAAAAATGGGTAGCCCACTGGCAACACTGTTTTCACATTGGATTGTTTGACCTGGTACCGATGATACCATAAAATAACTCATTTTTTTCAAGTATTGATGAATGCATCAAAAGTTAAGCTTTAATCCTTTCGTGGGCAGTGGGATAGATATATCTCACTTAATTTAAATTACCAAATGCAACAATGGCACCAGAAATTTTAAACAAAATTTTATATTTATAATGTATGCGAAGAAAAATATTTTTTCTTATTCTGAAACAAATTTGTTCTAAAAATCTGGTGTAAATCAATCATTTCAGCAACTGAAGTAATTCTACTATGAAAGGTTAACCCTTTGAGGGGCAAGTAATTACGTTCCTGTAATGTTGAATTTACACCGGAAAATTAGAAAAATTTTATTTCAAAATAAGGAAAAGCAGCTTTACAGCTTTTTTCCATCAAAGTTGTAAAAGTAAAATTTAATTTAAATTTTCCGGTGGAAATCTTCATTCAAATTAGGTGGGATAGAATATATCCCACCGCACCTCAAGGGGTTAAACGAGAACACGAAATTCTCAATTTCTTATAATGATTTATATTTGCTCCTGCAAAGTATTTATGTATTCTACCGAAGAATGGTGCTCTAAATATTTTTGTGAGTGACATATATTCAAGAAGTAAGATATTTGTTTATGATGGTTTCATTGATTTTGTCAGATAAGCCCCCATAGATTAATCCCTTCGGGGCGAGCGTCTTTTACAGAATTTTTAATCGTTTATCACCGGTTTTTCAAAACAGAAATTTTTGCTTAATCGAATCGGGAAAATGAAAGTATTAAGTAAGGCAAAATTTGTAATAAAAATTTACTGGTGAGAATAATCGCGGATTCTGAACACCTTACGTGGCACGTATACCGGTCGCTCGTCCCCAAGGGGTTAAGAAAACAAAAATAAGGATTCATATTTTAGTGACACGCAAGACATTTTTAACTGAAAAAGTAGATTGCGACCTTAGTTTACGAATCAACAATTGCTTGTTGTAGCAGGCTTTACCTTCCTTTAACCTTTTACCGGTCGCATTAAATTAAGGTTTAAAAATTGAAATTGCTTATTGGCACCACTTTTTTGAAAAAGAAATATTCACCTTATTTAATGACAGGTAAAATGATACCATAATAAAGCCAAATATACTGTTTTATAAAATTGGTGGAAATCAAACAATCTGAATGAAATACATAGCCCGTGAATATCATGGGAGAGAGAATGAGGGGTTAATTATAAACAGTTGTTCTGAATCATATTCTGTTTACATCTTAACTAAAAGAAAAATGAAAATAGAACCAAGAAATGCAAACTATTTATGTCAAATTACTTTCAAACAAAATTAACTAATTTATGTAAGTGGGAATGAAACTATTTTTTGCATAAATCATAGTCTTTACCCTGATTCTAAAAAAAAAAAAAAAAAACGAAATCATTTATTGTTCTAGAATTTTCTAGAATATTTCAAAGGCTATAAAAGACGCAGAGATACTTTAGCATTTAATAATAAAAATATTCGACTCCTTATGAAGCGATATATTGAGAATATTGTAGTGTTGAAGAGATATGAAGTGATATATGTATACAGTGTTCGCACGATATTACCGCAAAATTTATCATTTTGTTTTGTTTATTTTATCCAGAAAAATATTGCAAATTCTGGGAAAAAAGGAGGCTGTTGAGAATTATGTATTAACACATTGCCGACGGGCAACTTTTATCAAATCTGAATTTTAAAACAGTAGAAGCTCCTCCCTGTTCTGAATGTCTTTTGTAAATTGGTGTTCTAGATAGGTTTCCAAAGCTTATGCATCGGTAAATATTATCAGAGTACGAATTTCATATCAAATGTCTTACAATCTAAAAAAATATGGACAACATGATTAAATCCACTTTCTGTAAGTAGAAGGCACGCCGTTAGTCAATGTTTTTTTTTTTTTTTTTTTTTTTTTTTTTAAAGAAACGAGAATTCTTGTTTCCCGTCGTGAATGTGTTAAAAAAGAAAATAGATTTTTTTTTTCTTAATCCAGGCATCCCACAATTTTTTAACAGACTATTTTCTTTAAAAAGCTGCAGAGAAATAGTATAAAATCTATGAATGAAAGCAGTGATTCCCAATTTTGAGATTTATTATACAGATAGAATTTTCTTATCATTAATAATGGTGCCTTAATCTTGGAAATTCAAAGGAGTGTGCTAACCTTGATTATCATTAATACAGGGTTCGCACGTTATTAAGCTATGCTCAGTTATGTAAGACTC
This sequence comes from Maratus speciosus, assembly GCA_963932465.1. Lineage (NCBI taxonomy): Eukaryota > Metazoa > Arthropoda > Arachnida > Araneae > Salticidae > Maratus > Maratus speciosus. The sequence goes on along the minus strand of OZ010787.1, from coordinate 555,015,469 downwards.
TACCACAGTACTATTCATTTTCTTCACGATTCAATAGTTAGAAGATTGTTTTATGTGATTATTGGTGGTAGAGTCTTTACAAAATGGGGCGTGTCTTAATAGCGTGCGAACCCTGTAATACTGGGTTGATCGGAAAGTCGTGTCGTGTTGGGAAATCAAATCGTACCGGAAAATTCTGCTTGCAATTTCTAGACATTAGATATCGAAATCAACGTCTAATAATTACATGATAGAATTTTCCGGCACGAATTGATTTTCCCAACACGACACGACTTTCCGATCGACCCAATAGTAGTGCCAGAGTCCTAGGAAATTTCTAAAGAGTGTGCGAATTTCGTATATATGAAGTGACAGGGTATTCCATAATTCGACCAAAGAGGATGAAAAATTACCGTAGAACATTGAGCCGCAAAATCCGTAATTTATCAAAAATGCAAGGTGTTTCCTCCTAACTCAATTTGGGTTGACGGTAATAATTTTCAGAAAACTGAAGTATATTATAATAAAACATTTAACAGACTTAACTAACCTTTGTTGTAAGTGATGACATCAAACAAGAATGGTAGAAGTTTTCATTTTACGCACCAGCAGTATGCACGTGACGCCCCACTTTTTGGACTGTGATTATCAGTTCATTCGGTATCATCAATTGCTTGAGCAACATGTTTTTCGAGATGTTTTCGTGATGTTATCACATTTCACACATAAAAGGTACATATCGTTTCATTTTCATTCCAATGTTTTTCCCGTCCCACCAGTGGCCGAGAAGTTCTGCTCTCGAAGCTGGTAGACGGGAGGTGCTGGGTTCGAACCCAGTCGCGGTTCGTGGTTTTCTTCGAACTTGGATTTCCATGCGTAAATACGGGTTAGGTTCCCTTAGAAAGACCCCCACTGAGGGCACTCCCCTCCTTAGGCCTATATTCCTCCAGTAGATAATCGGCCGTCAAAACTGAATCAATCAATCAAACAATGTTTTCCTTTATCTCGAAATTATTACCGTCAACCTGAGTTCAGTTAGGATGAAACACTCTTTAGAACTCAGTGAAAATATAACTGAAGTCCATATGTAAGCATAGGCTCTGAGATCATGGGGGCAAAATTGGCAATCAGGCATGTTTCTACAACTAATTAAATTTTTTTTCTTTATTTAATCACTGTGATTAATTAATACAAATATAACATTTTATAATTTGTAGTGGAAGTTTGCCTGATTTGTCAGGTCGCCCCCATTAACCCTTTCAGGGACAAAGCATTTTTAGTGATAAAGTGTTAAAATAAACGAACGACACCGGAATTTACCAACAAATTTATATGAAAAAAAACAAAAAACAAAACAAAAAAAAAAAACTATATTTCACGTACATATTAAATGGAAAATATTTTACAAAAATTCTGTTGCCATTGTAGCGTTTGGGAATTAAAATTAAGTGGTTTCATAAACATACCACCGTTCCTGAATGGTTTAAGTCGGCGCCTATCTATAGAAGAATATAAAAATATAATTTTTATTTGGAATTTTTTTAATTTGGAAAATATTAATGAAATTTTTCATTAAGGAATATTTTTGTATTAAAGCTGCAAAAACATAAAGAGGAGAAAACGAAATACCACGTGAATGACAAACCATTTTATATTCTGAAACTTATTTAATGCGTATTTTTTGGCATAAAAGAACCTCTCTAGATGACTTATGATCTCCAAAGCGAAACAGGTTCATAAAATCCACAGATGTTGGTCATCAAACTCCAAAAGTATTTTGCTTTATAACATGCATCACTGTCTTTATTACATTTTGGTTCGGAATAAGAAGATGGGAGACGCCATAAAATCCTAAACGATCAGTGAACAGAAACTAAAGATACGTGATAGAACTATCCATAAAATTCCACGATAACTCATATTTTAGGTTTGTTTCTATGAAACATGAAGCTGCAGAAACGCTTTTTTTTTGTGAAACATTAAAAAAAAAAAATAAAGGATAGTAGTATATGTAATATTCGTGATATTTACGTGAAGTTTAAGTTTTGAAAAATAAATTAATTTTTTAATTACCTGATTGATAAAAACCATAGCTGCTAACCTTTCACTAATCTTCCGTAATGTCTGGATTAACCCAGGTTAACCACATTTCGAACCACAAAATTTATTTCATGAATGCTTATTTATTTAATTCCATGTTTCTACGTGGAACATATTTTATCTCATTTCTTAAAAAAAATTCTGGTTCGAAACGTATTAAACCAGGGTCAAACTAACGCAAGTATTACGGAAGATTAGTTTGAGGCTGGCACCTATGTAAAAGAAAATACCAGATTTGTAACAACTGGGAGTGTGACATATAATATGGAGTCCTGAAAACACTAAACCTACTTCAATCCATGCTATATGATCTAAATTGTTTCAGAGAGATAAAAAATGTACCATTCTGATAGGAATTGTGTCTAATTTCTGAATATGTAATTTTTGAAATAGGTGTTGCCAACATAAAATATTCTACAATAATTGAATTTTCAAATGGTAGCACAAACCATTTGACACTATATTTGAGTTCCTTGGATTAAAAATGCGCTGTAAAGGGTTTAGTTTATATTAGTTTTCTTTAATTTTACTACAGTGAGAAAACGCCAATTTTTGAGAATGTTAAACTTAAATCAAAGTGACAAAATTTAATTTTTATCGTTCCAAAATTCATGCGACAGAACACTTTTTTTTCTTAGTGAGATACAGAGAATAGACCCAAACATATTTCCGACTTTTTTCGATTCAGAATCCTATGTTTACAAGGATGCAAGCTCTGCGTCACAAATGGCTGATTCACCGCCCCCTGAATACTAGGCCTGAGCGCTGACACAAAAATGGCGGCTGCCGAAGGCGAATTTTTTAAAATGTAGGTATGGTCCCTTAAATGGAGGCACCGGTATTTTATAAAAGATTTCTCTGACGTGTTCAATCTCAGAAAAATAAAGCGGGACAAACTTAAAAAAATTATTGGTGCGAATATTTAAGGGACCTTAAACACGCTGAAAAAAATCCGCCTTCGCAGTCGCCATTTTTGTGTCAGCGCTCAGGCCTAGTATTCAAGGGGCGGTGGCTGATTGCTACCACTAAATTATTTAGCATTCCTCTTCTTATTTAATAACATAATTTCTCAGATTTAATAAGACGAAGGAAACAGTTAAAATTTAGTGGTGAAAATCAGTGATTTGTGGCGCAGCGCTTGCATCCCTGTGTTTAATTATTTCATAATCAAGAAAATTATGATTCATGAACTATATTAATTTTAACCCCTTAACGCCCGAATTAAATTACGGTTGAATAATTCAAATTGCTTATTGGCACCACTTTTATGAAAAAGAAATATCCACCTTATTTAATGACAGTAAAAATGATAGTAAAATATAGCTAATTTCACTATTTTATAAAACTGGTGGGAATCAAACAATTTGAGTAAATTCAGTATGTGCCATATATGTCACAGTAGGCAGGAAGGGGTTAAAATAAAACGATCTACTACGCTTCCTTCGAAATACTCAATGCCACAGGACCTGAATACTAGGCCTGAGTGCTGACAAAAAAATGGCGGCTGCCGAAGGCGGATTTATTTTAACATAGGCACGGTCCCTTAAATGTAGACACCAGTATTTTATAAAAGATTTTTCTGACTTGTTTAATCTCAGAAAAATAAAGCGAAAAAAACTTTAAAAAATTACTGGTACGAATATTTAAGGGACCGTACACACTCTGAAAAAAATCCGCCTTCGGCAGCCGCCATTTTCGTGTCAGCGCTCAGGCCTAGTACTCAGGGGGCGGTGGAGGACACGAGTGTGACGTCATCACTAATCGATCGACTTCTAACTAGTGTTGGAATTCCCACCGGAAAATTTTGAATAGAAATTTTATTTTATTTGTGGAATATCTATCATCTTATAAAACAATAATAACTATTTAAACTTAAAAATAGCAAATAAAGCCTTTGTGCAACAATATTAAAAAGCAGAAAAGCCAACGTTTAAAATGCACAAATAATATATGAAAAGCAGCAAACAGCTGTTTCGAATCTACTAGCGAGATTCTTCTTCAGTGCAAAAGGAACAGCGTGCTAGAAAAAGCAAGGCTGAGCAAAATCATAGACAGAGACGCGCTGGCTTTTATACCCTATGCGGGTGGCGAAGGCGCCGAAACAACCAATGAGAGAGAAGCAGTGGGAACGACTGGGTGGACAAGTAGCGACATCTACCGGAGAAGTAGAGAAAAGAAACCAAAAAAGGGGAATTAAATTAACGCTTTCCAAATACTTGGAAAATCTGGAGTACTAGATAAGTCATTGACTAAAGAGTGAGAATTTTTAATGATATGGTAAGCTTCCCAAAAATCAAGATCAAGGTTAGAAGAACATTTTTGGATAATGATGGCAGAGGAAAAATCGAACCTATGTTGAGAAGACCAAGAATGTTGAGCAATAGAAGAACGTTTGAGCTCCTGATTTTTAACATAGCCTTCATGCTCTTTTAAACGAAATCTAAGAGCACGTTTAGTCTGACCAATATAAGAAAGACCACACTGACAAGAGATCTGGTAAATGCCCCAATTATCTAGGCAAACTTACAAACTTATTTAAACTTACTGGTGAGAATTTGGAATCCCTCAATAAAAAATCAGCCAGATGCGGTAGCACTGTGGCATTTCGCATCTGGCTGAATTTTTATTTAGGGATTCTGAATTCTCACCAGTAAGTTTAAATAGTTATTATCTTTTTATAAGACAATAGATGTTCCACAAATAAAATAAAATAAATTTGCTATTCAAAATTTTCGATTAATTAGTGAAGACGTCACACTCGTGTCATCTGACCTTGAGTATTTCGATGGCAGCGTCTACAATCGTCAGAAACAAGAGTGCATATGTTTATAATGGCGATGTCAATCATTAGTTTTCGAGCTATCGAACCACGCACAAATTATATGAAAATGTAGCCCCAGCAGAATTGGCTGCAATTTTAATATGTTGCAGTTCATGCGAAGCTGATCAATAGGTAAAGTACTCATAAAGTAGGTAAAGTCTCAATAGGTAAAGTACCATAGCTGCCAACTTTTACGCTTTCCGCTTACCATTAAAATTTTATAGTAGATATTGTCTTATTTAATCGTCAAAATATCATGATTAAACAAGGCGAAAATCTGTATTAAATTTTAGTGGTAGCCAAAAAGCGTAAAAGATGGCAGCTATGTAAAGTACTGAAAATGGCTATAGATGCTATGACCGTCGAAGATCTTAATTCATATTTCGAAGTTACCAATCTTCCGCTTTTTCAAACTCAAATTAGCATAATTTGAAATGTAAAAATGTTTAAAGAAATGTTTTTTGCTTAACCCTTTATGTCTCGACGGTGCTTTAAAGTACCATTAAAATAACTTGTTATAAAATCATTTAATACATCGATTGGTAATAATACAGTTTAGAATGCGTTACATATATACTTTATTTTATCTCCTTCGAAAAGCATTATTGGTTGCACAAAACAAAAATAATTTTAAAAGGATGATTTATTTTGCCTTTGCATTTTTTCAGTTTTCTTGACTTTGAGGTGATGGAGGGAGTTTCAGTTCAGAACATTATATTTGTACATTTCCTAATTATACAAAATACGAGAAAAATATTATAAATAAAAGATTTGAGTGGAGTTATTGCACAAAATCCCTATAAATTAAAATTCAATTAATTAGTTTTAATTGGCAAAATCCTTCTAACATTTATTAAATGATTGTGTAAATATTTTAATGTAGTTTCAAAAATTCACCGAAAATGCTTTAGAAGACGAAATTTTCATGAATTTATAATTTGGGACATAAAAGGTTAAACACGTTTCTCAATTAGCGTTTATTATACATACAATAAGACTGCTAGATTTATTTGATTGAAAAAAAAAAACCCGGAATGTTAGTGCTTATGATATTACGATTCAAACATGTCATTTAAAAAACTAAATCTAATGAAACCAGAGTTTTTAATAAAAATAAAAAAACTAATGCAAACCTATATGAAAGTTGGCAACATTACATTATTTCTTGCTACAAACTAATTTCTATACTTCATGTTTGGTACCGTAATTTCCGGTGTATAGCCCGCAGATCAAACAATTCAGTTTGGACCCAGAAATTTTATTCAGTATTTGAAGACTAATATTTACCGTGATCTAAAATGTTACATTTTATTTTAAAAAATTTCTGGGTCAAAACACGATTGTTTGATCCGCGGGCTATACACCGGAAATTACGGTAAATCAAAATCAGTATTTAGAGCCTGTAACTTTTGTCTTCAGGTGTGTTTGACTGACGAGTCGACACTGGAGATAATGAGTGATAGATCGCTCTTCGTTAGGAGAAACCCTGGTGAAAAGTTCCAGCCCGAATGCCTCAAGCACACTGGCAATCTCCCAACAAATGTTGTGTTATGGAGAGTCATTTAGACGTATGAAAACAGTAGACTTCATGTTGTTCAAGGATATATGAACCAACATCAATAAATGCAGAGCTGTCAAGTCTCTGTTTTTTTGGATACCAGTATTTTAATATAGAAAATGTTATTCTACTTAATTGGAACATTTTGCGCGTTTAAAAGAACAACGTTTTCTCTAAGATAATACTGGTGTGCAAAAAGCCGGAGACTTGGCAACTCTGATATAAGGAAGTGCTAAAAAGTCACCTATTGTCACAAATAATAGATTGGTACCCCCAAAATGATGGCATATTCATGCACGGCGGTGCACCTTTACTCCTATCAAAGACAATTAAGGATATTTTAGCTTCTCAGGGTTTCGAGGTCCTTAATGGCAGGGAATAGTCCAGACATGAACCTTATTGAGGCCACTTTGGAATGATATCAGGAACAACGTATTGGAAATTTTTTGTACAACAAAAGTTGCCTTTATTCAAAGAATTACACAAGTTTGACACCACAATCCTCGCATTGAAGAACTTTCGAAGAAGTTCATTTACGGAATGTCAGCTAGTGTTAAGGCCCTTATTACAGCGAAAGGAGGTCCGACTAAATATTGAATTTGCATATGTGTGCTTACAATGTTCAGAAACACTCCTGTGCAACATTAATGAAACTTGGTTAGAATTTTCGCCGATCTATGTGTATATTTCTTTAACTCTTTCAGGGGCAAGGTACATTTGTTGCTTAAATGTAAAAATTATTGACTGACACCAGTATTTATAACCAAATTTACATGAAAGTAAGTAAAAGCTTTACTTTGCGTATATTATACAAAGTAAAATTTAATTTCTGAATTCTGGTGTCAAAGTGATTTTTGGAAATTAAAATTAAGTGGTATATATAATATACCGGTGTCCTTCAAGGGGTTAACCCTTTGAGGAGCGGTGGGATGTATTATATCTCACCTAATTTTAATCAAGATTTGCACCAGAATCTTTTAATTAAAATTTACCTTTCTAACTTTGGTGGTAAAAAGTTAAAAAATTGCTTTTCCTTATTTTGAAACAAAAATTTTCCAATATTCCGGTGTGAATTCAACATTACAGAAACGCAATTACTTGCCCCTAAAAGGATTAAAACATCCTGAAATTTCAAAAAATCCTATTTTTTTGCCAGTACTATATATATATATAATTTTATTATTATTAATACCAATACTTAATACTTACATGTACTAAAACGAATACATAACACTTTTTGCTATGCTAATACCAATGGTTATACATCCAGTAATGCTGAGACATACAAATAACGAGTACCCACTTTCACGCAATACAAATTAATATCGATTTTTCCAACGATACATAGCACTGTATCAATTTCAAAATTACTTTTTACTTCTTATGCGTGTAAAATGGGTTTTAGAAACTATCTATTATAGACGCCACTCATTTTTTCTACGTAGAAAAATAATTAAATTACAACTTCTTAGAAAGTGTAAAAATGTTTCAGCCCGAGAGATAATAGCACTTAAAGCTTGAATTCAGAATGACTTAAAAGCATGAATAATGGAGGAATCGATCACTTCTACTTTTCCCAAACAAAACAATATTTAATCAATTAATTTTCTTTGAAGTTCTTGTAGCATCATCAAGAAAAATTAATGAGTTTTCATGTGATAGATGTTATGTTTTAATACGTTTCTCATAAATTAGAAGCGATATTTAATATGATCTTTAAAAAATTTGTATGCAGGATGCATTACAGTTGTAAAACACTTATTTAACGGAAAGTTTCGCCTATTTTAATAAGCAGAAAAAAATGATAAAACACACGATTAAATGTAGTCCTTTACGAATTCAGCGAATAAAGCATCAAAAAGAAATTTTATAATCTGAAATAGTGATAAAAACACCTCTGAAGCTTCGTTCCTCAAAAAGCGGACTACCATAATTTCCGGTGTATAGCCCGCAGGTCAAACAATTCAGTTTGGACCCAGAAATTTTATTCAGTATTTGAAGACTAATATTTACCGTGATCTAAAAAGTTACGTTTTATTTTTAAAAATTTCTGGGTCGAAACGCGATTGTTTGATACGCGGGCTATACACCGGAAATTACGGTAATTGTTGTTTTATCATACAAGCAGAATTCAAGACAGTTATTTCTACGAAAAATGAATGTTTGGCTTCAGACAGAAAATATAGGTAATACATAGCTGCCAACTTTTACGCTTTTTTCTTGCCACTAAAATTTAAAAGAAATTTTTGACTTATTTAATTGCAGATTTCGTCGATTTAATAAGCGAAAATGTTCTTTTAAATTTTAGTGGTAAGAAAAAAGCGTAAAAGTTGGCAGCTATGGTAATAAGATCTTCAAACAACGCTTTAAAAAACTGGAACATAAAGAGACTATAACATTCATACAGAACCCACATTTCTAACAAATAGCAAAATTACCATTAAAACAATAATATCTATTTAAACTTACTGGTGAGAATTTGAAATCCCCCAATAAAAAATCAGCCAGATGCGTCAACACTGTGACATTCCGTATCTGGTTGATTTTTATTTAGGGATTCCGAATTCTCACCAGTAAATTTAAATAGTTGTTATTATTTTACAAGATGATAGATATTCCACAAATAAAATAAATGAAAATTGCTATTCAAAAATTTCCGGTGTGAATTCCAACACTAGTGAGAAGTCGGTCGATTAGTGATGACGTCACACTCACGCCTCTGGCCTTGAGTATTTCGATAGCAGCGGTACCGCTCAGACTTTGATCACCACTATTTCAGAACAGTAATACCCAGCTTATTTAATCGCAAAATTGCATTATGTCTGCGAAAAATATGATTTCTATTCGAAAACATTGGTACTTAAAATGAGGGACCGTACGCACCTATATTTAAAAAATATATGCACTCTTACTTCTAAAATCATAAATAGATATGAGAAACTTAAGGCAAAATTGAAATAAGAAAGTAAATAGGTTTACTTCGATTTTATACGCAGTCTTCAGTTATTTTGCTATTTATATTCATAAATTTTCACAAGAGAATTACATAAGTTTTTGGTTTAAGCATATACGCTAACCGTTCACAAAATAAATAATACTTAAAGTTTTCTAGGCATTTAAAATGTAAGAAACTTTTTTTATTCGCTGTAAATATGTTAAATTGTTCACGAGCTTTTCATCTGGAGAAGGAAAACAATTCCAACGGCCTTATAATATGATGCAATATCGTAGGAGCAGCTTATGTTTATCTACGTCAATGTTTATGACACTTTAAGTGTATCTTTAAAAATCATAAATTACAAACCAAATCCTGCCACTGGCTGTGACTGTCAAATAATAAAGAGATTTGAAACATAATGTATTTTCTGCGTAGAAAAAATATTTATATTTGTTTTTCATTCACAATGTTACAATAGTTATATCGCGCTTTTTAAAAAAGATAAACCATAAACATATAGAAAAAAATATTTGTTTTTAGATTTATTTCTATTTTACACGTTTAGGGAAATGTAATTGTGCTTTTGTAATGTTGAATGCACACCAAAATTTTCGAAAACAAAACTTTTATTTGAAAATAAGGATGCAATTTAACAACTTTTCACCAAGGCTATAAAAGTAAAATTTTATTAAGGGGTTCTTGTTCCAATTTTGATTAAAATTAATTGAGATATTATATATTCCACCGCTCATCAAAACGTTAAGTACGTGCAGACGTGTGAAATAATGCAATAGACCAGTGGTTCTCAACCTGTGTGCCGCGACACAGTATTGCGCCTCGAAACTTTTAAGCAATTTGCAAAAAAATTTTTTTTTTCGAATCTGTAATGTCAGATATTATACGATTTACTTGGAAAGAAGGTTTAGTGTGACAAATTTCCTTTATTTGCGAGATTTTTTCTGCTGTTACTGATTATAAGAGTATACGAGGGAACATTAAAAATGGTCTTATGCCTCTTGAAATAAATTCTTTCAGAAACAAAATCATGTCTCCTGAAGCAAAAATATTACAATTTAAAATGCAGTAGAAAAGATCGTTGAAAAATGATTTAAGAGTATACCTATCTGAAGAATTTATCTAACACAGAAAGTCATCTAATTTAAAAAAAAAAAGTCAGATTCAGATATCTCTTTAAATGCTAATATGACAAATTAACCTTCCGTCTACCAGACGGGTCCATTGGACCCGACAGCAATATTTAATGTAAATTTTTCTCATGAAAAATAGCATTCAAAGTTTCGCGATTACATGACTTTTCCTGCAATTGTCTCCTCTATGTATATGCAATTGCGATTAAAATTTTGTTCGAAATTTTTTACCTATTTTTAATTTGTTTCATTGTTTACCACGCGGGTCCATTGGACCCAACATTAAAACAAACGTAATATACTGTTGCTTTCTTTTTCTAGGGTTGCCATAAATCATGAGGAGGAACAGGGTTACCATAATTGGCTGTTTATCGCCCATTTGGCGATGGATTTTTAGCGCCAATCTCGCCAAATTTGGCGACTTTATAATGAAGTTTTGAGAACATTCTAGACTGATATAGTAAACTTCGTGCTCTATATATAAAAGGTTACTTCTGGTTCAGAGAGTCATTTATCAACAGACACAGTTAGTGAGCGAATGGTGTCTATTGATGTTTTTGAGTCTTTTCATTGAAAATAGGACTTGATATTTGAAGACAAGTAATAAGTGTAGTTTGTACGTGCTTTGTTATTTTACAAATATTCATCATTTTCTTATTTCCTAACTTATTTTTTGTTAAAAACTGAATTGAAGATGAACAGAAAAAAAGTATTGACTCAAGAGGAAATTCAAAAAATTATGGAAAATCCGGGCGATATAGAATTCGACACCGATGATGAAAATCTGTCGTCTGATGAAGGTGAAGTAGATTATGTTGAAATACATAATGAAATTTCTGATTCCTACTCAGAGTCTGATAATGATTCCAATGAAGTAAATGTAGCAACCACAAGTACTTCAAATTCTACTTTTGTTTCCAAAAATAATTCACAGATCTGGTATAAGAATGAAGTTGCCAGACCACAAGGAAGACGTACTGAAATCAATATTTTACGTGAAAAATCTGGACCTTCAAGATTTGCAAATCGTGAAGTGGATTCCATATCATCCTCATTTCTTATCTATTTCCGAAAAAGACTTTTGGAAATTATAGTAAAATGGACAAACGCGGAAGGCAATAGAGTATTCGATAAAGAGTGGAAACCTATAGATATTATAGAACTTAAAAAATTCATCGGACTTTTATTACTTATTGGAGTATATAAATCGAAAAATGAAACAGTAAGCGAACTTTGGAGCATAAAAAATGGAAGACAAATATTTCGGGACATTATGAGTCGCAATAGATTCACAAGTATATTACGTGTCATAAGATTTGATGATGCTGCTGAGAGGCGTAAAAGAAGATCAACTGATAAATTAGAGCCAATAAGAGAATGCTTTGAATTGTGGAATAGCTATTTACAAGACCCTTATATTCCTAATTGGTCTATGACTGTCGATGAGCAATTAGTTTCTTTTCGTGGAAAATGTCCTTTCCGTCAGTATATGCCATCTAAACCTGGAAAGTATGGATTGAAGTTCTGGGTTATTTGTGACAGCGTAACATCGTATGCTTGGAAACTGGAACTATATACAGGCAAAAATGAAGTAAGAGAATCTCATCAGGGAGAAAATGTAGTTAAAAGATTGACGAAGGAAATTGAAAATTCTGGTCGTAATATTACATGTGATAACTTTTTTACGTCATATGCATTAGCAACACATCTTACTTCAAAAAAATTATCTCTTATTGGAACAATTCGAAAAAATAAACCTGAATTACCCGCTGTGTTCACAAATCCAAAACATCGTTCTGTTTATTCTACTTTATTTGGGTTTCAAGAGAAGGCGACCATCATCTCTTACTGTCCCAGAAAAGGTAGAATTGTTACTTTGCTAAGCACAATGCATAACACTTATGATATTGACAACAGCTTAGAAAAAAAGCCACAAATAATCCTAGATTATAATAAAACCAAAGGCGGAGTAGATACGATGGACAAAATGGTAAGAGCATATAGTGTGAAACGCATGACACGTCGGTGGCCTTTGATTGTATTTTATAATATGATCGATATAAGTGCGATGAATGCATACATAATATGGTTGTCACTGAATGCTGAATGTGATCCGAAAATGAAAAAAAGGCGGAATTTCATTATTCAACTTGCAGAAGAATTAGTAGGTGAAGGAGGTATCGCCGTCTCAACATCTACTTCAGAACAACTTTACGCAAATAGTTTTGAACCGCCACGAAAAAAATCAAGATGTCATATTTGTCCCTCTAAAAAAGATCGAAAAACACGAACATTATGCAAGAAGTGTACGAAAAATGTTTGCGGAGAACATTCCGTCGTTATTTGTACTTCATGTACAGAATAATTTTATTATGATGAAAAACGTTTTGTAGTCATTATAATATACTATATATATTACTTTCTTACTGTATGTGTTACTTTCTTACTCTATTACTATATATATCACTTTTATATATTGTATAAGGTGCATTAATAACAAATATATTCATTGTAGATAAATGGGTGTTTTGTATATTTTGAAATCCTATATATTTTACATATGGGTCCAATGGACCCGAATGGTAGTTCTTGCATATACTTTTTTTTGGTAGTCTGAAGGTTAAGATATGTTTCCAAAGACTTTTAAGATACATAGACCGGCAATTCCCATTAAAAAGCATGCGAAATCATGGCAGCCATCTGAAGTAAATTGAAACACCTGAACCGCGTGGTTTGTACGTCAACTGTGGTTATTTACCATTAAGTGCTATGGCTAGAATGAGCTTAAAAAATAATTTTTATCAATATATATGAAGTTTATGGCATATTGTTTTACATGAAGCTATTTTTTATATCTAAATATGCGTTATAAATATTCAATTTTCAGAAATAAAGTTAAATAAGGCGATTTATTAATAATTTTATGGATGGTATGTTTGAAAAAGAGTATCTAATTTTAACATGCCTTATAAACCTAAATAAAGGCGAAATTTATATGGAAACAGATTGCTAAAGATTATAATTCCACCTTTTTTTAAGTCTGACTTACAAAAGTAACTGGTAGAGAAGTTTAGATTAAAGGTAGCAACTGTAACATAATATAGTAAATTATAAAATTTTAAATTACTTGTAAAGAAATCTACGTTTTTTAAACTAATTTTTACGCAAAAAGGTAATTAAAAAAGTGCATATTAACGAAAGTAACACTATATTTTTATCCTTGGAGGATGTTTATTGAAATACTTACTTGCTATACGAAAAAAAAAAAAAAAAATGGATGAATAATACGGTATTTTTTTTTTAAAGGCCTAAATGAAATAGGGTAGACTTATACTTAATGATCCGCAATGAAAAAATACGCTAATGAAAGCATTTTCTGAGGTAAATTAAAATATAAAACATATATACTGTCGTACAACAGCTGTGATCAAAAATCCCCAGTTAAACTGACAGTTTGCCGGTCTATGTATCTTCTAAGACTTTGTATGTTTATATTTATTATAGTATCACTATCACTATAATATAGTGAGAAATTTTCCTTGCTGGGTATCGTTCCAAGTGGTTTAGTTGGTAGAACGTCAGTGCGCTATACTGACGGCCCGGGTTCGAGTCCCGACTTGGAATCTTTTTCACTATGTTGGCCTTTGCGTCTTTTAAGCAATTACTTTGAAATTTGATTTTCATTTGAAATATTGTATGCAAGGCGAATGTTTCCCTCTGGAATAATTTCCATGTATTAATATAGTTTCTATCGATGCTGGATTTAATTATGTTCCATGTTTGCCCCAGGTCGGGGGCTCACGATGTATATTCCATCTTGTGCTGCGTTTGTAGCCTTGCTAATATAGTAAGAAATTTTCCGTGCTGGGTATCGTTCCAAGTAGTTTAGTTGGTAGAACGTCAGTGCGCTATACTGATGGCCCGGGTTCGAGTCCCGGCTTGGAATCTTTTTCACTATGTTGGCCTTTGCGCCTTTTAAGTAATTACTTTGAAATTTGATTTTCATTTGAAGTATTGTATGCAAGGCGAATGTTTCCCTCTGGAATAATTTCGATGTATTAATAAATGTTTGTATACTAAATCAACATTTGCGTACTCTAATGCAGAAGCACCCAGTTTCTAGACTATCATTTTCATGCTTAAAAAGAAATTTTTAGGCGTTAACAAACAAATATTTTTTAAAATAAAATAATAATATATTGAAAAAAAGCTCTGTTTTATTAGGGTAAATAAATGCTGGAGAAGTATGAAAATATTTAATATTGTTGTTGTTTCTGACTCTATTTGCAGATTTGTTGCTCAGACGACAAATCTGTGAATTGAAGTGACAAAAAACTTTTGTTTATAAAAATTCTTCTATGTTTTCCTTTTGAGTGGGAGGATCGATTGCACAATGATAAGGTGCTGAAAATGATTCTGTGTAAAATAATGTTAATATTTGTTTCTGTCACGTGTCCCATTTTATGTAAATTAGATGTTTTGTTTCTTCTAAAGATTGCATCTTATTCTGAATAATGCTTATCAACGAGATCATTCAATTTAAAGGCGTTTTCGAAACTGACTAACTGAGGTAAGAAAATTTTATATTATAGAGAAAAGATATATAGATATAGTAAACATTTTTTTATAACAAATATAAAAGTTTGTGCTTGAAAGCTACTTAACCCTTAAATACGCGATTTTTTATTAATTTTCGAAAAAAAATCATATATGATTCTCTGAAAGGTTTATTACACAGGAAAAATAATGAAAAAAAAAATCAGAGATACATTTTTCATGTAATACGTCAATCTTTTCTTCTGTTGCATATCTCCAATACAAGTAAAAACTAATGTCGTGTGGCTGTTTTACGCTAAAATATTGCAAATTAGTAAATATAATTATAAGTATGTCTCCAAATACCTTAATTTATACAAATATTTATTTTATAAAACTTAACCTTTAACCCTTTAATTCCCATGATAAAATACGTTCTAGAAATTGCGTAGTTCAGAGAATCTGACGGCACACCAGAAAGTATCAATGGCTAATTTCGCTTTATTTAAATACGGAATGACTGTTATTAATTAAAGCAAATATTGCTATTTTAATTTTCTGGTCTGAATTAGGTATATACGAATAAAAAATATCTATTAAATTCAAAACACTGTTGTTTGCATATACGCAAAGCTGCGCACTAAAGGGTTAACCCTTTGAGCTCTGAGGGTAAATTTCTTCAAAATGCACAAATGTCACATTGGCACCAGTATTTCGTAAACAGAAGATTTGGCTTGTAATATACACAAAAAATGCATTAATGTATTTTCAAATAAATTTGGTTGAATATTCCTGCGCCAACGTGACATTTGTAGATTAAAATTAAGTGGGAAGAAATTCACACACCAGAGCTCAAAGTGTTAATATGTATAAGCGTGCGACACGCCCACACCTTTACGCATGTTTTGAGATTATAACGCTTCTTATTTCTCAAAAATAGAAGGGAAAGGCTTATTTTTGCGACTTGGTTTCGTGTTAGTATGATATTTTGAATAATCTATGAACCTGCAAGAGACTTTTCCGCTTTGAAACATTATAAACGACTCTAGTCCGCTTTTAAATATAAGTATTCACCAATTAAAAAAAATGGAGGTAGGTTTCTTACACATTTACAATAAATTGAATCTTCGGGTTAGGTTTTTACAAAATCTGCAAGACAAATCTAAAAAGAAAATTATTCAAGGAAAAATATGGCATTAACCCCTTAATGGTCGCATTAAATTACGGTTTAAAAACTCAAATTGCTTATTGGCACCCCTTTTTTGAAAAGAAATATTCAACTTATTTAATGACAAGTAAAATGATACCATAATAAAGCCAGTTACACTATTTTATAAAACTGGTCGGAATCAAACAATCTGAATAAAACCCACAGCCCGTGAATATCACGGGAGCGAGAATTAAGGGGTTAAAACAAACGGACAAACGGACAGAGTATGAGCCAGGCAAAGATTAAGTAAAACTGTTCTATTTTAAAAATACTTTTACATTTAATCCATAGTATCAGAATGGCAGGATTTATTAACAAGCAGTGTTTTCAGTGTGTTTTTAAATCTTTCCAACTTAGTTGAAAAGTGTTTATGACTTCGGTTTGTCTGTTTGCCATCTACCGTCTATCTGTCCGTACTCTAACCAGCGTAAATATGGTCAGAGTACCATGAACTTGATATATGTTATTGATATTCACTATGACATGTGCGTTATTGAAAATAAAGCTTGTAGCAGTTACAGTTCCTTTACAGGTACATTCAAAATAATTCCGCTAGTTCACGGCCTATGAGAAAAAATCTTTTGCGGAGATTTTTAATAAATTTCACAATTTGAAACTCATTGAAATTTATATATATATCTCTGAAGTACACTACAAGATGGCTATGTACGGTATAGTATGGATAGCATTCGTCGTTCATTTAACCATTTCCGGCGCGGAGTAATTTTGTTTGTAAAATGATGAAATGATGGACTGACACCAGAATTTACAAACGAATGTATTAGAAAATAAAAACGTGCTAATTGTCCAATACTTTGTACAAGGAAAATTTTAATTAAATATTATTGGTGCCAGAATTTTTAAAATTAGGTCTCCTTTTTTGTGGATACCACCCGCTAATGATTTAAAGAGACACTCAAAAGAATTCCATTCTACTACGGTCTATGGGAAAAATCGTTTTCGGTGTATTTTATTCATGTTACACTATTTCAAATATATTGGAATAGATATATATCTCTGAGGTGCATTGCAAGATATTTACTATAAAATGTGATGTGGATGCATTCATCGTTGATATACAGGGACACAACAAAATTATTCGGGTACAATCCTTTCTACAACCTGGGGCCAGAAAGTTCGGTGAATGAATTTTTATTTCAAATACAGTATTCTACAGCACCAAATACAATTTACTGTCCTTCAAAATAATCCCCATGGATGGTAATGAACTGTTGGGAACGAGTATATAAGTCCTTAAAACTCCTGTAAAACAGTTCTTTCGGAATGGCTTTCAGCTCGGCATTCACGGCGGAGTCCGTCGTCGCCTTAAAAAACCAAGGTACGGTCGGAAAAATCGCGCATAAAGACAACTCTCTTCGCATTCTTCGACTCTAAGGGTCTCATTCACAAAGAATTCCTCCCTGAGAGTACCACATTGAATGCTGTTGCCTACGACGAAGTTCTGAAGCGTTTACTGCAATGGATCCGTCGCGTTCGCCCTGAGTACGCCATGCAAGGCTTCTGGACTCTTCTCCAGGATAATGCCCGGTCACACACCGCCTTGGTTGTACGGAAGTTTCTGGCCGAGAATAGAGTTGTGACACTTGATCATCCCGCTTATTAACCTGATTTGGCACCTGCAGGCTTCTTCCCCTTCCCCAGATTGAAGTCAGCCCTGAAGGGAAAGAGATTTATGGACATCACCGACATCCAACGCAACGTGACGGCCGAGCTCAAAGCCATTCCGAAAGAACTGTTTTACAGGAGTTAGCAGGACTTATATACTCGTTCGCAACAGTGCATTACCATCCATGGAGATTATTTTGAAGGGCAGTAAATTGTATTTGATGCTGTACAATACTGTATTTGAAATAAAAATTCATTCAGAGAACTTTCTGGCCACAGGTTGTATAAACAATAATTGCTCGAAGTGCGTTTTCTTTTGTGGTATGCGTTTTTAAATTAAACTTTTTAAATAATACTTCTTAGTGTGTATAAATTCTACACATCACATACAGGGCTGTACAAAACATCTGAAGTACATTTCCGTACATTGATGGAAATTGCTTTAAAGGAATTTTCAACTGTGTTTTCTAATTGAACTAAATGCATACTATTGTATTATATGATAAATCTATAGTTCATATACAGGGATTCGCAAAAAAATCAGTTTTGTTTTTTTAAATTTTTATGGGAATTGATGAAATTGTGTTATGCGTTCCACAAATTGTATATTTAGAAATCTTTTTTCACCTTATTAAACTGTGAAACTTTGTTATAGAATTTTGAATGTGTTGGAAAGTGTTTCATAATCTATGCTTAACGCATGATTTTACGTTCTTGTTTTAAAATTCAAATTGCTTAATTGGTACTACTTTTTTATGTTGATATAATGGGCGATTTTATGTTTTATTTATGACCAGATTAAATAAGGTCGAAATTGTTATTTCATAAACGTGGAAGAATGAAGCAATGTCAGTGACAAAAAAAAAAAAAAAAAAAAAAAAAAAAAACAACAAGAAATTAATCTTAGCTCAAATGGGTTACATAATGAAGCTTCTTGTGTGATTTTTTTAATGTTATATGTTAAATATTTACACAGAAACATTGTTTACAAAAATTAATTTCTTTTAACCCTTTCAGCGGCGCCGGTTGCTGTCTGCAAACTCTTAATTTAAATGCCCAAACTGCCAAATGGCAGCAGTAATTTTTTACTACAATTTCGATCTCACCATAGGTGAAGAAAAGCTTTTGATTATTTTCAAATAAATTTGTTCATAAATTGCGGTGAAAATTAGTTATTTGAACATTTTTGCAGCAGAAATACCTTGCCCCTGAAAGGGTTAAGTATATATGCAGGGTTCCCACTGGTCCGCTTTTTGGAAGCCAGTAATTATTAAAACAATCATGGTACGTTTCTGTAGCAATTCTATGAAAAACGCTGTTGTTTTAGTTAAGTATCAACGAAATTTATAAAGAAAATTATTCTTAAAAAATTTTGTTTTCGAAAAACGGACCGAGTGGGTCCATTCATCCAAGATATTTATTTATCATTCACTAAATACTTAATACTACAAGTTTTGTTGAATTTTAGAAATAAGATTCTTTATTATTTTGGTGTAAATAATTCAGGTCATTCATGAGCTTTTTCATCGGTGACAAGGAAAAGAATTTAAGCTGTCTAATAATATGATGCATTATCATAATAGCAGCTATAACCAGATTTAATGATTATCTACGGCAATGTTTATGACACGTTGAAGGTATTTTTTTAAATAATAAACTTTAAATAAAAAAAGCCTGCTTTTCGCTAAGACTTTCATTTAATAAAGAGATTTGAAAGGTAATGGATTTTTCTGTATATGAAAAAAAATATATATATTTCCATAAATAGGGATGTGTTCGTGAAAACACTTAAAATTTCTAAAAGGTACACAAAACAAGAAACATTATATGAATTTGTACAAATAAATATGATGATAAAAACATACCTGCTTTTTGAACTGCTTCTGCAATCGTCTTTAGGATAAAATATGATGTTAAAGTGATTTACATTTCTAGAAACGAAAGCGTCCTGTACGAAAGACAATTTGTTGAGTCTTGAGTAATTGCATGATTGGAAATGTGCAGCGGTTCCATCCAGTTATTAGTCATGAAATTGGTCAAGACTCAAGAAATTGTCTCTCATACAGCCCGCTTTCGTTTCTAGATTTCAAAATCACTTCAACATCATATTTTTATCCTGAGGACGAATGCAGAAGCAGTTAGTTCAAAAAGTAGATATTATGGTTTTATCATCATATTTATCTGTACAAGTCCATATGAAGGTTCTTGTTTTGTGTACCATTTAGCAATTTTATGCTTTTTTACGAGTATAACTTTATTTAAAATATTTCATGCTGCAGTTGTACCATATTTCCCTTTTGTTCACAATTTTACGATACTTGTATAGTGCTGTTTGTCAGAGAAAGATATAGAAAAAAAGTTATTTACAGATTTAGTTTAATGTTAGTATGACAGGGTTGCTACAGATCAGCGAATTCAAATACAACTATTTCTGAATAGTAATATTTGTCTTTTTAAATAGAAATGCGATTAAATAAGTCAAAGAATACTAATCGGAAATAGTATTATTGAAATTTCGTGACCCTTAGCAACCTTGGTATGAAAAGTGAAATAAGGCATGAACCAGCAAAAAAATTTTACGCCATCCAGTGGCGGAAAAATATGTGAAGGTCTCCATGGTTCCCATATTTGAGCACCACTATTTCCGAATGGTAATCTTTTTCTTATTTAATAACAGTAATTCTACGATTAAGTAAAGAAACCGTGCAAGCCATGTGCATCTTCTCCACCTCTGCGGTATGAAACTTTATAAAAAATAAATTAAAAGTTTATATGTTTAAAAATATTTTTACATTTGATTTAATGAAACATCTTTCTTCTAATTTTTTTCGTCAGTCTTAAATTCTAAAGCTTTACAATAACGGCTGCAAGTGAAGTAACACTATGGTTGCAGGCACAAGAGAGCTGCTACTGCTGCTTGTTTATATTAGATAAGGGACTGAATTACGCAAGGAATTCTTCCACCAGTGAAAATGAATAGAAATTTTTGTCTTATTTATAACAAAAATTGAGCATGAATAAGACATTCAAGTCAGGGGAAAATTTCTTTGCACATTTACTGGTGGAAGTTTTCCCTGGCGGTAATAAAATATTCTAAAATTGACAGGAGTATTATTTATGTAGTCACAGCATGGGATCCCATAGGGCCTGACTACTGTCGGATCAAAATTCCACCAGTAAACACGAATGGATATTTTTGCCTTAATTACAACAAATATATTGCATGAATAATGCGTTTACATAAGGAGATAACTTCCAATTAAATTTACTGGCGGAAATTTGCCCGGCGTTAATGAGGCCTTTCGGAACCGGTCATAGTTCAAATTTCACCATTTTGAAGATATATCAATTCCTCTTTATTCATAGTTCCATGGGTGGTGCTTACTTACTTACTTAACCCTTTCCGGCACGGAGTAATTCTGTTTATAAACTGATGAAATAATGAACTGACACCAGATTTTATAAACGAAGTTATTAGAAAATATGAACTTGCTTAATTTCACGTACATTATAAAAGGAAAATTTTAATTAAATATTCTTGGTGTCAGTAATCAGTTTTGGAATTCAAATTAGGTGTCCTTTTTTAAGGACAGCGCCCTCGAAAGGGGTTAACACATTGGTGACGACAAGTTTTCGTCTTTTAATTAGAAATCCTCGCCTATCGACGTTATACTCTCATGTTACATTATTTAACCCTTTGCGCTCGGCGTATCTTACACAAATTTTATTCGATCGGCACCACTTTTTAGGTGCTTTCGTAATTATAAAAATACGTAGCACCTATAGTCGTCGTTCAATCCGTCTGTCTGTCCGCATATAACAGATCAAAAATTACTCAACCGAATGGGATGAAATTTTAAATATGTGATTGTTGCGAAATTTTGTCGAGCCATTTCAAATTTCATGAAAATCGGATGTATAGTTTAATTACAGTGACAGTCAAAAGTTTTTCTTTACATTACGGCCAATGGGAAAAAATTATTGCAAGTGCATTTTAATGATGTTACAGCCTTCCGAACGGTCTGAAATTTTAAATATATAATTCTTGCAAAATTTTGTCGAGCCATTTCAAATTTTATGAAAATCAGATGTATAGTTTAAATACAGGGAGAGTCAAAAGTTTTCCGTTACATTACGGCCAGTGGGGAAAAAAATATTGTAAGTGCATTTTAATGATGTTACAGACTATGCACTTATGAAGTGCAAAAAAAATATATACATTCAGTAAAATATGAGGTGCAAAAAATATTAAAAAACTAGTTATAGTACGAACGCACCTCATTTGCCACGTTTGACGAGCAATTTCCTATTTGTTTAAAAGAAGTTTCGTTCAAGTACACAATTTCAAAAATGCTCTGATTAAATAAGATACATTTTATTTTCCTTTATTACTGGTGCCAAAAACAAATTTTGCAAAGAAAGATTATGTCTCCGCAGCGGAGCCCTCGAGTGCAAAGGGTTAATTAAAATATTTTCTCCGAACGTGTTAACTCTTTATCTACTGCATTAAGATCTACTGCAGTGTTTTTCATGTAATTTTTTTTCAGTTACTACAATGAAAATACAAGGATAAACATAAAAAAATACTTACCCGTGAGGAATTTAACACCTTAGAGCAGTGGTTCCCAACGAGGGGCGAACGCCCCACAGGGGGGCAATATGACTTTTCAGGTTGGCAATTTCAGTTTCTTATCAACAAATTTTCTGGGTTTTTTTCCCTAATGAAAGTAGTGTCGTAGTCTAAAAATAGAAATAACCGATGAAAAAATTTAAAAATAACTGAATAAAAATTAACTTTCAAAACGTACCTATTCAAAAGTTCAAAATACTCTGACACTGGAATAATTATGTGAATTGTTATTTGCAATATTTTGACACCTTTTATATATTACAAAATCCTTTTAATTTTTCTGGTTTTAATATTATTTTAGTAAAACACACCTCTTTTTTTACTATTTATTTAAAAGAAAACTTGAGCATCTATTCATAGTGTAATATGCCCCCTGAAGGAACTTTTACATATGAAATTTTGTAGGTCATATCTAAAATTGACTATTTGGAAAAAAAATGTTTTGAATTATCTAAATGAGGTACTACTTTTATGAAATTAATAAATCCCTGTGCACATTAAAGAAGGAAATGGGTGAAAAGTAAACTTTTTACGGCTCTTCTGCAGACCACATGCTCAATATGTAAACATACTTCATGACATATGTATTTTTAAATTTAAAGTCGGAGAAAACATGGTGGCCAAATAATAATAATGGGAAAAGGAAAGCCCGCTATCAAAGAAGTATGTTATGAGCGGAAAGAAAAATAGTTGGATGATGGCACAATGGATAAAAGCACGAATCTGGAAATGTTACTTGTGAATTATGTTATCCATACAGTTTCGGTAATAACAAATGTCACTTGCTCTTAATGAAGTACTAAAATCCATTATAAAATCTATCAATTCTATCAGATGTAATACAAAATGTGAGAGAGATTTCAAGAAATCTTACGAAGATAAAAATGTAGAACTTTATCAGTCTTAAATTTGAGATAATTTTCCAAAAAACAATAAAACTTTTATAGATGTAAATGCGAAGATCAATGGCCTCATTGCATCCATAGAGGTATGCTTAAAACGTACTTGTAATAAAAAAATATGATTTTGATAAATTTAAGAATGCGAAATCATTTATCAGTCAATGCTATCATCGGATCCATCTGGAAAAATAGAAGTTTATTTTTTATGCATAAGATTTATAGGATATAGAAGGGAGGGGGACTTCATGATTTTAGAGATGCGTAGGTGGGGCGCGGCCGAAAAAAGGTTGGGAACCACTGCCTTAGAGGTAATTAATTAAAGTGGTACTTTAAAGTACCGCCAGTACACTGACTAAAATATCGTAGCTGAAAACCCACAGGGTATTTCAAATGGCACCAGAATTGTGGTAAAATATTTTCGATTTAATAAGTATGGGGAATATAGCCTTTTTCTTATTTTAAAATAATTTTTTCGGAAAATTCCGGTGCCAATCATTTATTCCAACACTTTAGCATTGAAAATGCTTGCCCCTAAAAGGGTTTAAAAAAATATACATATATTTTTAAGGTTTCGATCTTTTTAGCAGTCCTTTAGTTATGCGACGTCTATATTCCAGGGACAACACGTTCTCTCGCATCTCCACATATGCAATATATGAATTTACATATGACATTTCTAGCAGAGCAAAAAAGAGCCAGTGCCACAATCTTTTCGATTTCCTGTAAAAAATAATAATGAAACAGAAAAGAAATACTGGGAAAATTATTACTACACTACATTTTAGTAATTACATTTTAAAGCAGATGAAAACGATGGACAACTACACAGACGAAAAGTAAACAAGAAGTTTTTCTCCAACATCCAGTGTACTGACACGTACTTATAAGTACCACCGAGTAATTCAACTGTTAAATCAAATTCGTACACCGTTCGCCTAAAGCAGCTAGTCAAATTGTATTCTAAGATCATAATAAACACATAAAAAAATACAACACTTATATTCTTTACAGTCTTTGCAGCAATAAAGAGACGAGCGTGACAATCTGTACAAAATGTCGGCAAAAAACCCACCATCTGTGTCAAAGATAGCCTCCTTCCTCGCAAAAATAACAAACCTAGAACTACTGCTGCCATGTATCCGGATAAAGTGGAGAGAAAAGAGTGTTTTTGCAAAGTACCCTTAGAATTTTAGTAATATTCGCTATGGGATGAAAGTTTAAAGTGAGTGGTACTTATAAGTACCGTCAGTAGATAAGGGGTTAATCTTGCATATAACCATGTATAATAATGGCACTGTTTCTAATCTAATAATAATCTAATAATAAGTATTTAAAAGCATAGTATTCGAATTCTAAAAATACTAATTTTGTGTATGTTTTTGAGAAATAATGTAACATATAAAAAAGAAAAGTTCTGCTCGTCTGCGGAATTAGACATGTCTAAAAAGCGTAAATTCGCTTCTTCCATCAATAATGTTTTAATAAATGACTCCTATGATTAGTAGAAAAGTAGCTCTTTCTTATAATTCTACTTCAAATGCAGCCTTATTTGTTCATTATTTTTATTTGTATTATTTTATATAGTTTAGAAGTCAATATGGCTGAAAATTTGAAAGGCATAGTTATCAAGGGTTACGGATTTTGAGTACCACTATTTTTTTTCTTCGCTTTATTTAATTGTAGATTTCTTCTTAGAATTTCCGATGATATAAAGAGAATAATTTAAAAAAAATGGTAATCAAAATCCTTAACCCTTGGTAACAGTGAAAATGTCTAACTTCATGTACAGGCAGTATAAAAATTTTTGATACACCTGCCTTTATTTGCAGACCTTTTACGATAAAATCACACCAAATATGTCATTAGACTCGAAACATTCTCGTTTTTCAGAATCTGAGCATTGCTCCCTGAATACTAGCCCTAAGCGCTAACACAAAAATGGCGGTTTCTGAAGGTGGATTTTTTTTTTTGTCACCAGTATTTTATAAAAGATTTCTTTGGGTTGTTTAATCTCAGAAAAAAAAAGCAGAAAAAGACTTTTAAAAATTATTGGGCCAATTTGTAAGGGACCGTACACGTGCTGCGAAAAATCCGCCTTCGACAGCCGCCATTTTTGTGTCAGCGTTCAGGCCTAGTGTTCAGGGGGGGGGGGGGTGATCTGAGTGCAGCTCATGAAATAGGGATGGTCTACAAATTAAAACTTGCACAATTTTTTGACACAATATTTGAGTTCCTTGGATAAAGATAGCCAGAAAAAGATATAGTTTATATACATTTAATAAATGTACATAGAGTTATGAAGAAAACGTAGGGTGAACCCTCCAGTAGTTGATCAAAGTTTTGAAATATTGTGCCATTCCAGGCGGAAATGGGTTTTGTACGTGGCACTAGACATAATATTTTTGTTTGAACGCTGGTGCACCTGTTGTCACATCGTTGTTGTCTGCCTGCGGTAAGAGAAGCCATTTTTGATTTTTTTGGGTGGGGGGAACTGTATACATTTAGTTTTTTATTAGTTGAAGGCAACTACGGAAGTTAAAAGAATCCACTTCCATCAACTATATTTGACTTGATTTTATTTGATTTCAACTAATATATTTTTAAGAATTATTGTTAATCACAGCGCAAGGATGATATTTTAAAGATTAATTTTTAGATTTTCGATTGACTTCTTTCGCCTGATCAACTAATGGGAAAATGGAAATTAAAAATCTATTTATTTATAATTTTGTTGCCATTTAACCCCTTAACGGTCGCTTAATATTTGGGAAAACCATAAAAAAAGTACCTATTTTTTTTATTACAGAAATTGAATAATTATAAGGTTTCTATATAAAATATGCAATTAGTTTTTTTTAAGGCCAAAAAAAAAAAAAAAAAAAAAAAAAAAAAGATATTATAGAACAAATTCACATTTGTGGAAAAGCCATCATGTGAGAATTCTGTGTTTTAATGTTTGTTTTGCACCATACAAATTAATGCAAATAACACCTTTATTTTTCACATTTTAGATCTTTATTTATCCTCATCAAACAAATTTTTACAAATAATAATGGAAATAACATAACATACATTAAATTTTGATTATTAATAATTTTTTTGATTGTGATATATTTCGAAACCTGCAATACTAAGTCCAACATCACAACCAGCGCCAAACGCCAAACCGAAAGACTTCAGACCGAAATGCCAGTTAAATTTTTCTGATTTCAGAAGTTTTTCCAGCTATAAATCTCCATCCCGGAAATGTGACGGGCACGAGAAATAACGAACGACACCTCAGCCCGTGATATTGACGGGAGCGAGAATTAAGGGGTTAATTTCAGCGGATTTCATTTTTGACCGTTATAAAACATTCATTAAGAGTTGCGGCAATCATGTTAGTTTACTTCTAAAACTTAAAAGGAAGAAAATATAATAAAAACCCCGTAGCACTGACTTTACTTGATCAATTACCGGTGGGGTCATCTTATCAACAAATTTAGAAAAATCAAATTAAAATTTTAAAGTGAAAATGTCTAGTATTAGACCTGTAAAATCGTAAATGCAATCAGTGTATAAAATAAACAACAGCAAAAATGTATATGTATACCATCTCCCAAATTTTGTTTAACCCCTTCAAGGGTGGTAGTTCAATTTTGGACACCTAAATTGAAACCCTATATGTCACATCGGCGCCAGAAATTTTAAATGAAAATTTTCCTTTTATTTAATACGTGAATAAATGTTTTGCTTATTTTCAAATAAATTTGTTTATAAATTCTGGTGTCGTTCAATCAACTCAGCATTTTACGAATAGAAGTGCTTTGCCCCTGAAAGGGTTAAAAGAATCTTTCAATATTTCTGATAGCTCTTTTCGATTCTCTTATATGTGATTGAACGGTAGTGGAACAGAATCTGTGTAGAAGTTCGAAACGCAAAATTATGCTACATCTCGAAATATAAGGATTCGGATGAATCGTAAGCTTGCACACTTATATTTCGGAAAATGTCTATTTTGTTTATGTAAAAATTGATGTAGGTCATAATTCATAATTTTTATAATATGAATTTTTGAATAGTTTTCATCATTAAAATTATGGGAACAGATGTCATAAATTCCCGGGGCCGCCATCTTGGAATTTTTCTTGCGTGAAAACCCCGTTTCCGCCAAGTAGTAAATGTCGCCGAAGACCGGCTTATACACATGTTAGGCTTAACGAAAATAAAATGTAAATAATAAACAAAACTCGCTAAAGTGGCAATCGGTAATCGTTGTATGAGCGCTTCGCGCTCATTAACCGAAAAAAAAATCACTGGATTCAGCAGTTCTCGCTGTGTAGCATTCCCAAAATTCAGCAGTTCTCGCTGTGTAGCCATCTCAAAATTTAAAAAACTCGAAAGGCAAACAAATATACATAAA
This sequence comes from Maratus speciosus, assembly GCA_963932465.1. Taxonomy (NCBI): domain Eukaryota; kingdom Metazoa; phylum Arthropoda; class Arachnida; order Araneae; family Salticidae; genus Maratus; species Maratus speciosus. Next base: position 554,987,619 of record OZ010787.1, on the reverse strand, counting down.
ATTATCAACATACCTTAACAGACATTTGCTTTCTTGAAAGCTCAAGCACGAAATAATGTCATAGCATCACCGTCATTTTCAAAAATAGGCTTATGAATACGCATTGACACATTGTAAACAAACCTCCTTTTTTCGCCAAAATTTGCTCAAATTTCTTAATTACTTCAGCAAGAGCGTTTAAACGGACTACAGAAACCATACTCCATCAAAACTCATAAAAAGAAAAAGACAGAACGATACAACACGAAATCAAACCACATGCAGAATATCCTAAGCGAAAGTGACCTTCTCAGGGGTTGCCAGAATACGACACGCCAAACACACACGTCACACGGGGTTCCACATATCGATAAAGATCACCAACATAAAATCGCCAAGATATCTCAAAACATCTAAGATGGCGGCCATCTGGGAATATAACGCATCTAAGCCAAATTATGCTTTTGAGTAAAAAAATCCCTAGAATATATTTGAATCTATTCAATATATGTCACTGAAATAAAATAAATTAAATTGGATGGCTTTTTGGAAAGGTATAAATTACAGTTTGTCATGTGTATTTAACATTAGCACCCTTAAACTTTGACCTCTGCTAACTCCATGAATATCTAACTAAGAATATATGAACTCTATAATTTTCCGGAATAATTTGATCCAAGGAACTCAAATAAAATGTCAAAGTGGATGTTACTATTTGAAAAACTGAAGTTGGTTCAATTTTTATTATGCAGACAACCTCTATTTTAAAAATTGCATCCGATTTCTAAAAAAAGGCAATATGCCGACTGTAATTACACCTTTGGTGTGATTTTATCGCAAAAGGCCTCTCAATAAAAGGCCAATCAAATATCGCAAAAGGCCTCTCAACTTCTTTTTTACTAAAATGTAACTATTTTTTTGAACCCCAGAAATAAAAAAAAAGGTAAAAAAATAAATGCTCTAATGAAATTTATTACTGTGATTCGGAAGTATGATGCTATTGAAAGTATTCCTTCCAATTTCCTTACATGAAAAGTTTCCCAATTTTTCTTATTAAATCTGCGTAAACTTTTATTAAAAAAAATATCTTAAAATCCCAGAAAATAATAGTTCCTAGACAGTCAAATGAATTCGAAAACTAAATTTTTCTAAAGTCATTTCTTATTAAAAAGGCAAGTATGAATATCAATTATGTTTAAAATATGTTTATTAAGTTCACTTCCATTATAATATATGCACTTCGGATAACGAGCTTTTATATCTGTTATAAGTGCTTGCAATTGCATTTTTCTTTACTTCTGATTGTTTTAAAGCCCACTAAATGTTATTGAGCATCAAACAAAAGTTCTATACATAATTGCTTCATTTATCAAAAGCAGCATTAAGGACATATTCTGCCAACTGTTTTACGTGGAACTTAAAAGCAATGTTAAATGTTCCGTATGAATTCCACTTTGAATGCCAGTTTAAAATTTACGCTTGCCTTCTTAATCGTGATAAGTATTTAGAACTTGAAGCAATTTTCATGAATAAGAGCCATTTTGGATTGAATTTTATAAAACTTCTAGCTATAGTTAAAAAGGTCTTCAGCTTTGTACAGGACTGTAGTGGCTCATCGATGTTTTCGTGCAGTAAATTTGTAGTTATTTAAAGGACGTGTACACGTTAAGTATTAAGCAGTAACAGAAATGAAGCAAAAATAAATAAGTACATAAAGATGAAATTATATTTAAGTAATTTAAAATAAATTAAATGGAATGCACTCTTAGGAAATCTGAAGTTTAGAAAATATTTATGAGCTGCAAAACATCCGATTTTTTTAATTGAAATAAACACATTCCTGACCAGAAAAAATATTAAATAAAATGTTTTTATTTCTATATGGAATTAAATTCATTTCCTTTATCAAGTAAAAATTTCGGTTCAAGTAAAACTTTCAGTATGTTTATTTAAATTATAAGAAACCAGAAGTTTGCTAGAAATGTTTCTGTGAAATAACAAAGCATCTACTGGTACTCATTTACGTCATGTATTAAGAAATTTTCTAGAGAGCTGAAATCTAAGATTGAATTAAAAACAGAGAAACTATCCTGTGATTACTTAGGTGGTTTTTGTACAGTCGTGGAAAAAAAAAAGTAAACACCCCCTACTAACTCTTCGACAAATTATCGTAGACAGAAGTTACTGGTACCGAATGATTGGAAATAAAGTCTACTTTTAAATGATGTATATAAAATTTGCTTAGGGGGCCATCTACATATTAAAACGAACCCAAACCTCATTTTTTTCAATGGCAATACTCAATTTTAACGAGATATTTCAAATCTTCGGTTCAAACTATGCCCAGACACCAAATTTCAAGTCATTTGAATGATAGGTTTTTGAATTATAAACATTCAAAATTTAGTGCTTCTAATGTTAAATTACATTTTCATATATTTATTTATATCTCTTGAAATTATACTCCTAATGTGCTAATTTTTTGTGTAGCAATAATATTAATGTGTCCAAACATAAATACGCTGAATTTGCAATTTTTATAATTTTATGATATGAATTATGAATTATGAAATTAATATTCGAAAAAATTATGAATTGCAATCTACAATTTGTTTGATGGATTTAGATTTATTAAGTCGTGCTTTATGAAAATACGAAATTTCACATTTTTCTTCCAAATAGTTTTCAAATTATGCTTAAAAACGGCAAAATGATGGTTTAAGGGGCCGTCTATGATAGAAGTGAGTAGATATTTTGAAATTTCTTCTGCTGTCCCGTTGTCTAACAGGTTTCATTGACTGCCTTGATCAAGAAGGAGGCTCTCTCGGTTAACAATCGAGTACGGAACTTCAATTTGGATACAGCCCTTAAAATACGCACGTTTTATAATAATTAATTTCTTGGGAACTTATCGTAGGAATTCCATAAAAATTGGTTTTTAGGCTAATTGAAAGGTGTAGAGTTCATTTATGCTGTCAGAATTGGGTATTGCCATTGAAAAAAAAATGAATTTATGGTTTGTTTTAATATGTAGATGGCCCCCTAAGCAAAATTTATATACACCATTTAAAAGTAGACTTTATTTTCAATCGTTCGGTACCAGTAACTTTCTTCTACGATAATTTGTTGAGGAGTTAGTAAGGGGTGTTTACTTTTTATTCCACGACCGTATACGTTTACATCAGGGTTGCAGTTTGGCCTCCACTTTTATTTTAAAAAACTCGGATTCACACCAGAAAATGTAAAAAGTATTTTCAGATTAATTTAATATCAGACTATTCTTGATTACTTAACCCATTAACGACGTACCTCCTTTGTACTTCTTTTAATTTTTTGACACCAGTTTTTGCGACTTTGTAATTTTGAATTATTTAATCGTTCAAAATCTGAGATTAGATAATGTGAAAATTTCCAAACTAAAATCCTGGTATTGATATTTAAAAGATTTGTTCGCCTTGCAAAGCAAGTTTTCTTACCAACTGGCTTTAATGAGTTAAAGTAAAAATTCTTCTTCAACAAGTTCCAATCTGAAGTCGAAATTTCGGGAGAAAAATGGAGGCCAAACTGGCAACCCTGGTTTACATGTATAACCCCTTAACCCTCCGTCTACCAGACGGGTCCAATGGACCCGATGGGTACATTCGAAATATTTATTTTAACCAGAAATTTCTTTAAAATAAACTAAATATCTAAACCAGACAATAATGAGTTAAGTAAATAAGTTCAATAGTTTTAAATAAGAATTCTGATGTGTAATATTTTTATAAAACTTGAGTAAAATTTTCGGTAGTTCTAGGGTTAACGGTCGCATTAAAAATTCAAATTGCTTATTGGCACTACTTTTTTGAAAAAGAAATAATCACCTTATTTAATGACAGGTAAAATGATACCATAATAAAACCAAATACACTATTTTATAAAACTGGTGGGAATCAAACAATCTGCATAAAAGACACAGCCCGTGAATATCACGGGAGCGAGAATTAAGAGGATAAAAAAACTTGATAGCCTGTAAATTTACATGGATAAAAATGCTAAACACTGTCATTTTACATGGAAAAAAGACGAAGGCGAATACCTTGTTCAATACAGTTAGTAAATTATAGCATATTATATTCGAGTGCCGTACACGTGTGCTTTATAGAAGAAGTGAATTTTTTTTTATAATATGCAAAAATTTAATTACCAACAGGTTTTGCGAAAATTCGCCTAATGCACCTTCGGTCAAGGGTAGTGTTGCGAGGTGTCACGCGTAAATCGGGGCTACAAATGCTTTGGACACCACCAATTTCCTACAGTTTATTTCGCATCTTTGATCTCAGATAATTGTACCATTAGATAAGGCGAAGAAAATTACTTTAAAATACTGGTGTTGAGAGCATTTTAAGCCCCGATTTACGCTGGACACCTTTCAACCCTATTAAAGGATCCCACTCCGTTTTCTGAATAACACCATTTTACAACAAAAAACTCCTCTTTAGATTTTTCTTAAAAATTTTGCAGCAGGGCTCCGACTGTGTCATTTTTTTAACGCCACATCTTCTCAATGAAAAGGCTTGTTTATAAATTTCGGAGAAACATGTCTGGAAAGGGGGTTTTCTCTCAATTCTTGAATAAACCTACCGCGAAATTTCGTCTTAAAAATTACTGGTTTTGAAAAAACGGACCAGAGAGAGCCCTGTTACAATAATCTTCCATATAGCAGCTGCTGTAGAAAACTTACCAGAAGATGATTTTGTTCTTCAGAAAAACTGGTATTAAAAAAACCGGAGTGGTGGGAAATCCCCTTCCAGTCTTCCATGTAAAAAATTTCCAGTGTAAGTCCTATTTTCTTTCAAAATATGTGTGAACAACAGACAAATTTTGTTTTTTATGGATTTGTTGCAGTGACGGGCAGAATGAATAACTTTACTATCGAATGTATCATTTGGCCATGCGCAAAAACATAGTTTCCAAGTTTTGTATATATATTTAGTCAATTACCACCAAAAAGTTTGTAGAAAGGAAAGAAGCAAAAGTATAGTTGCCAGCCTTCGAACACGTTTGAACAATTATCTTCAGAAATCTTGAAGATAAAAAGAGTTTTGTATTTATATGGGGTTCACATATTAATTCAAATTAAAATGAGAAACTTCTCTTTCTATACAAAATTTTTGGTAGAACTTGAATTAAAAAAAGGGGGGGAGGGAGGTAGTTGTGCTTTTGCACATGCCCAAATCATTCATTCTTCCCAATGTTTCCAGACGAATACTAAACATTTTTTTTGAATACCACTATTTTCGTATGGTATTATTCGCTTGCTTTAATCACAAAATTTTTAAAAATAAATAAGGCATCTATCTCTCTATGATAATAGTTGTACTAAAAACAAAATTTTAGTATTCGTCTGGAAACACTGATTCTGCCAATCACTAGTTTATTGTTCATTATTTGATGATTGGATAAGGCCCTCTAGTTTTTATTGATTTTTATTTCAAACGTAAATATTTGAGTCTTTTCGGATGCATACGTTAAACCTGTACTTTATTATGATTAATGTTACTTTTATAATTGTTTTTTGATAGATATTGTATTTTTGAGAGAAATGAGCAACGTCCAATATCTGAAAATGAATTAAATGCATTAACTATGATATCACTTTACCTTATATATAATGTGACCCTTGCACCCATAAAAACGAAAAATACAAACCACAAATAAATATCATTTCTGTCTTTTTGTTACGTTTTTTCGTTCGGTGAATTTCTATACGACACCTTCAAGGAAAACTGAAGTTCTCGTTGCAGACCGAACAAAATTTCTCTCGATTTTCTTGTTCGATGCCCGAATAGTTCAAAGAGTGGGCGTTGGACAACCGAGTTCCTGCTGTACATCGTTGTTCAGCACATTACCTTAACCTTAGTATAATATTTTATGAAACTATTCTACCACTTTTTTACATTCATCGAAAGTTGGAGAAAGATATTTCATTTGTTTCGAAATTGTACATTAAGGAAATAACCCAACTCATTCATATCAGTTTTCGAATTTTCAGAAAAATCAAGTTGCGTACACTCCTGCGAATGTGCAATGAGTTTTCATCGCTATTTTGCTATATAAGGAATCTCAAAATGCATGAAATGCATTAACGATCGATCATTATACCTTATATATATTATCGCCAATAAAAACTAAAAATACAAACTGAAAATAAATACTTAGATCCTTTGCTACGCTTTTTTTCATTCGGTAGATATTTGTACGACACACATGATAACTCAAGATCTTGTTGAAGACTGAACCAATTTTCGCTCGAATTTCTTATTCGAAACCATAATTTTTCGACAATTAGGAGTTGGACAACCGAGTTCCTAATGCACATCTTTTTAAAGCATACTGCCTTAAAATTCGTTTAAACGTTTATGAAATTATTCACTCGCTGTGTCACATTCATCGAAAGTTGAAGAAATACACTGCTGAAAACAGTTAAAGGATACTGTAAGTCTGATATAAAATAACGGTATAATCAAAATTTGTTTGCAGAAAATAAAAGAAAAGAGTCACGAATGCAAATTTTTCTCATTTTGAAACTTTGGAACATTCACATTTTGAGTTTGACGTCAAAAACGACGTTTTAGCGGCAGCGAATGAAATTTGGCTTTAAACTTACTGGAAAGTGGGAAACTGATCGACATTCAGTACGTGCTTTGTTTCGATGAGTGCGATATCTCAAAGAAGTCATTTAATCGAATCAGAAACTTGGAGAGTTAATGGTCGATTAGAGAGGGGCCAAACGCAAGCCGAAGTAGCAGAACCCACAGGAGATTAACACTAGAACGCCCGGAAATTTCACTCAAGTTTCATAAAAATATTTTATACCAGAATTTTTATTTAAAATTATTTGACTGATTTATTTAATGTAAATCTGCGTTTTTAAAATTTAACTTATTTTGTTAAAAAATTTCTGGCTCCAATTGACATTTAATCATATGGTCGGAGTCGAATCGACTCCTTCCGGGCGTTCTAGTGTTAAGAAAGTGTGATTCGCAGGATCTGAAACCGTTTTTTTTGGAGACTGGAAATGAAGACCGAAGACCAGGGCAAGCTCTTAGACGTACAACAACGCCCAATTAATAATTAACGCTAACGGCTCCGAGACACCATAATATGAATGCCAATCTTCTTCTTCAACGCTTTCGCTCGACTACTGACACTACAGTTTTGACTCAAACTGTCCAAAACCGGATCACAGCTGTAGGTCTGTATGCTCGCAGACCAATGGTATGTTAACCCTTAACCCCTTAACGGTCGCATTAAATTACGGTTAAAAAATTCAAATTCATTATTGGCACCACTTTTTTGAAAAAGAAATGTTTAATTACAGGTAAAATGATACCATAATAAAACCAATTACACTATTATATAAAACTGGTGGGAATCAAACAAATCTGAATAATCTGAAAAAAAAACCACACAGCCCCTGAATATGACGGGAGCGAGAATTAAGGGGTTAAATGCATAGTGATGCATATCTGCATCGCTTTTTATTTAACTTTTAGCAACCACTATACTTATGTAGAAATATTAATCCTGTAAAAGTTACAAAAACATGGTACTAAATAAAGTTATAAATCTATCTTAAAATTTCTGGTGTCCAATCCTTAATATACCCCCCCCCCCCACAATTCTAAAAGAATAATTCATGCATTTAAGGGTTAATTTTTACAAAATAAAATTCATATAAAATAAGTTACCTGGATTCGTATTGGAGTTATGAATAAATAGGAGGAGACATACAGTGTACGAGTTGCGAGTGAGGTAACTGAGGAGGTTTTCACAAGGTGGCGGCTGCTTTTTTATATATATATAGGATCTACAGTTTCTGAATACCGTCGGGGCAAACTTCCCACCAATAAAATTGAATAGAAAAATTTGTCTTATTTAAGCGTCTTATTCATAGAAATATCTTCTCACAAATATGGTAAAAACTCCTATTTATTTTTACTGGTGTCAGTTTGTTAGATAAAACAGTCAGTTTAATATTGCATTATTAAGGCCTTTAAATAGGCAGAAAATTTTTATATAAATTTGTTGGTGGAAGTTTCCGATGGAGGTAATCAGCCCATGCGAAAGCGGTAAGAGTTGATGCTTCATTATTTTAAGGATATGTCAATTCCCCTTTATTAACCCGGGAGAACTCGCTAGTGGGAATGCCCAATTGCTTTTCTTTTACTTTACATTCATATAATATCAACTTTTTTTGGTTGGCTTAGTACTTTTATTCACAAAATAGGTAAAATAATTGAAAAACATTTTGAAATTTTAATTAAAATGAAAAATGATTTAAATAAGAGTCTTAAAAATGTACGACTGCGGGAGAAAATCTCATGCAGCGAGTTCTCCCGGGTTAATAGTTCCATGGGATTCATACTTATTAAAATAATTACTAATTTTGCATTATTTTAGTTATAACAGTAGTTTTTGCTTTAGTTGCAGATGTGCAACTTAAGAAAATGTTAACGTATTATACGAGAAATATATCTCTGATTTTTTTCATTATTTTTTCCTGTGTAGTAAACGTTTCTTAAAATGATATAGATATTTTTTTCGAAGCAAAATAAAAAATCATGCGTTTAACCCTCTCGCTGCGCAACCCGAGATTTCCTCGGGGGTGCATTTTTTCCGTCTAATTAACCCTCCCTGATTATTACCACCAGTTATTTTTTGATTGTAAATTTTGCCTTATTTAATCGTAGCATTTTCCCGATTAAATTAGACAAAAATTTTTGTTTTCGAAAACCGGTGACAAAAGAATAAAAATTCTTAAAAGGCGCTAGTCGCGAAGGGGTTAAATATACAATTTTTGAAGCTATCTTGATAAAATTATTACGCAGCGAGAGGGTTAAGGGTTAAAACCATGGCACCGTGTTGCCCGCAGGGAGTGGGCAACAGAGCATGTGAACTGGGAAGAAAATGAATGGCGCAATATTCTTTTCTATAAAGAGTCCCGTTTTTCTGTTTATTCTGATAACAGGCGCATTTTCATCTGGAGGGGACATGGCACTTGAAACAATCCTGCGTTCGAGCGAGGAAGTGTCAGATTTGGCGGTGGGGGAGTGATGGTCTATCCTGGCATCTCCATTGATTGGCGCACCAACCTCCACATCATTTGAAATGGAGCACTGACCGGTCAGCGATATAGAGATGTAATCGCCATACCTATTGTAGTCCCTTACGCTGCAGCAATTGGAGATGACTTCATATTAATTGACGACAATTGCACGCCACATCGTGCTCACTTCGGGGATGATTTCCTTTTCGAAGAAGGAATCATATGACTGGAATGGCCAGCGTGTTCTCCGGGCCTGAACGTGAACCCACTAGAGCATGTTTGGGACATTCTAGGCAGACGAGTTGCTGGCCGCTTACGACCCCCACAATCTCTCCAAGAACTGGAAAGAGCTCTTCTGGAGGAGTGGGACAGAATATCCCAGCTCCTCATTAATAGCCTAATTGTCCCCATGCCTTAAAGGTTTTGAACGTTGCTGGTCTTCCGGGAAAATTATACCCTCTACTTAAACGATTTTCTTTGAAGGAAACACCTTTTTGTATTCGTTTTTTCTCATATGCAAAAAATGTGTTTTTTCCTTTTGTACCCAAATTCTTAATACAATACATTTTTCCTGCCAATCATGTGCAAGTTTTTCTCATATACACTGCGTAAAAAAGTAGAAGGACACTCGATTTTCTAATTTACTTAATTGTGATTTACATTTACCATCTGATATTTTTAAGGGTATCATTTTATACATAGTCTTTTGTTATGACATAAAAAAATTGATTCCTACAGCAATTAATTTATAGAAAATTGAATATAGTTAATTATCAGCATAGAACAGACTTTGTGCGAATTGTAATAAAAAGCTAAAATCTTAAACAACGATTTTTACGCACAAATAACATACAAAACGATAAAATACTCATACGATCGTTTCAAGGATACTTCGATCCCCTTCCTCAGTGAGAAAAAAAAAGAGAGAAATGGTCTCCAAGAACCCCCAGGCTATAGCCCCAGGAACTGGCTTATGGATTGATTGAAAAACGTTTTTCAATCAGTCCATAAGCCAGTTCCTTTGGCTATAGCCAGGGGGTTCTTGGAGCCCATTTCTCTCTCTCTCTCTCTTTTTTTTTTTTTTTTTTTTCTCACTGAGGAAGGGGATTGAAGTATCCTTGAAACGATCGTATGAGTATTTGATCGTTTTGTATGTTATTTGTGCGTAAAAATTGTTGTTTAAGATTTTAGCTTTTTATTATAGTTAATTATCGCACTGTAAAAAAAGCAGAAGGACAGCTTTGAAAAATTGAATTCATTGCACGCTTCTGCTATAGATAAGGTAAATAATCATTACTATTTTATTGTTTTTTTCAAAAAAATATATTTCTTCATTTTTCTTTTTATTTTCTTTTTTGAATACCTAAAGGAAATACCTTTAAAAATTTTTCAAAAAGGCCAAGCCATAGTATTTAGAAAAAAGGATAAAAAGCATCAAAGAGATTGCTAAATTGCTTAGTGTTAGTAAATCTGTAATATCAAGCTATCTTAGAAATCCAGAGGATCACGGTACTAAAAATAAAAACACAAAGACCTAAAACACTGACTCCTCGTGATGAAAGAGACATTATCCGAGAGTAGAAAAAGAAAAATTCTACAATTTCAAAGGTCCGAATACAATCAGGACTAACACATGTGTCACGTCAATCTGTGTATAATTACATAAAAATGCCCAAAGTCTTCATTTTTAAGAAGGGACAACACCATCCATGTGGACAAAAATGCATGTAGCTAATCGCTTACCTTGGGCGAGAGACCACGTGTCTTGCAGCGCGGAATGGACTTCTGTCATTTACTCAGATGAGAAAAGTTCAATTTATACGGTCCTGGGAGATACCAGTTCCGTTGGCTTTGTATCGAGAATGAAGAAGAATGTTATTCCACCCGACATATGGGAGGGAAAAATTTGGTGGTCTGACTAGCAGTCGGATATTATGGAAGAACGAGTCTGGTCTTTTTGAATGGTAGACAGAACCATAAAGATTACATCTGATTGTTGGAATCTAAACTTCTTCCTTATAGTACAGATTTAGGTGGAAGAGATTGGATATTTCAACAAGATGGAACAGCGATTCACACAGCTATTAGTGTTAAAAATTATTTCCACACAAATAAAGTTCATGTTTTGCAATGGCCAGTTAAACACCCTAAACTGAACATATTTGAAAACGTATGGGCTACATTAGTTCGTCACTAATACAATGAAAGAAAACAGTATGAATGTGTTGTTGAGCTTCGGAATGCACTTAACGAAGTTTGGAACAATTTTCGCAAAAGTGAAATATAAGCACGCAATGATTCAATGCCAAACAGAGTATTTCAAGTAATAAAGATAAATGGAAAGAAAACTTACTAATACTTTAATTTTCAAATAAAATACTTATGAGGCTTCTATTTTTTTTTACAGAGTTTCATGTAAGCAACAGAAACTATCTTATGAAAATCAAATTCTCTTCGTAATTTATTTTTGATTACTATGATTTTATATTCATTTAACTGTAAAATGTTACGCAACTAAAGATTTTTGCGCTAACTTAATTAGCTGTGCATTTCTTAGAAAAAAGTCTAGTGTCTTTCTACTTTTTTTACGCAGTGTAGCATACCACGTCTGTGGATCATGTATCAATCATCTAAACAATTAGCCAGCCACAAGATCCGTCTACAACCGCAATATGATTTAATTATTAGTGTTTTATAGCAGTGTATATAGGGGAGCTAGGGGATGTATGGGGCAAGGGATGTATGGGACATTCTCAATATTTCAGGCAATAAGCATTTATTTTAAATTGCTTCCTAACCCCATATACCTCTACCACAGTGTGCTTCAGAACTAAAAGTAGGAACACATTGCTGTTTTCATTTTCCTTCAAAGTTGCATTTTCTGAAATCTCTCCTTAAAAGTAAGTTTTTTTTTTTACATTTGAAGATGTGAAATATCTTATACAATATAAAAAATTAAGCTATGTTGTAGTTATTTATTTTAAGGTTCAATATCAGTAATTAAATTGAATGAATAGTAACCATTGTGACAAAATAATTTTTGAGGTAAAATGGCTGAGAAGGGATATTATGCATCATGGGGATGATTGGGACATTTCAAATGGGGATGAATGGGACATTCTTACTCCTCCCTAGAGATGTTGAAAATTTTATTTATTAATTAAATAGTATTATATAGGATGATAAATCAATAATTTACGTCAATTAATAGTATTAAATAGTATTATATGAGTTGTTATTGTTTAAAATTTCTGAGTGTTACTTATTGTATTGTAATAATTATTAATGGATTATCAAAAATTGGTACTAAAACTTAATCAAAATAGATAAAATTGATAAAAATAATATATGTGTATTGATCAAATGGGGGAAATTATATTGAATTTTGAAATGTTGCACAAATAAATCCCCACCCCTAACATATTGGGTCAATCGGAAAGTCGGGTCTTGTTGGGAAAAAAAATTCGTACCGGAAAATTCAATCATTTAATTATTAGACATTGATTCCGATATCTAATGTCTAATAATTATCGGGCAGAATTTTCCGGTACGAATTGATTTTCCCAACACGACATGACTTTCCGATCGACACAATAATTTCCGTTCTGCATGTTTCTACGATACATTTAATTAATATTTATTAATAAGTTATGATTGAAAATTATTAGCTATGCTATATTTAAAAGACATTTTGCACTTTCATTTCAAATCTAAAATGCCTCATAAGTGGAAAAAAAGAACAGGCTGATAGCCGAAGTCCGCATTAAAAGTTAAAACTGCAATAAAAGAAGTTATTGAAAAAAAACATATCGATTCGTGCTGTAAAATCATATATTACAAATATAATTTTCATATAAGGTTATAATTATAAATTTTAATTTGGTAAAATTGAATACAGGGAGGAAAATCTTTGTGTCCCATCCATCCCTATTAGTGTCCCATTCATCCCTGCTGTGGGGATGATTGGGACAGGGAGGAACGTTTTTTTGAATTCATAATATTTTTATGAATAAATCATAATCTAGAATAAATATTGTTCATATATGTTGGCAAATACCTAATGTATGAAATGTGATATATAATATTGATAGCAACTTAAATAAAAAAAATATAAAAAAATATTTTTGTGAAAATGTCCCATTCCTCCCCCGCCTCCCCTACTATATATTTAAAAAATATAAATTAAGAAAATAATCCAACTTATTCTCATTGGTTTTCGAATTTCCAGAAAATCAACGTGCGTACACACCTTCGATTTTGCAAGGAGATTTAGATCGCTATTTAACCCTTAAATGCCTGACTTTTTAAAAATCAATTTAAAAATGTTTTTCGGCTTTCATTTCTTAAATAAATCACGGGAAAAATACTTAAAAAAATCGTATTTTGTTTTATGTATGGTTTACGGCTAAAAATCGGTTTGTTGCCAATCGGCAACATTCGGTTTTAACCCATTAACCGCCAAAACTATTACGATAGAAAATTTCAAATTTCCTGTTGAAAGTAGTTTCCCACCACAAATTCAGTAAGGTAAATTTCGCTTTACTAAAATAGCAAAATTCCTGCCAATAAATAAGACATTTTTTTAAATTCTAAAATAGTGGTGCCAATGTAATTAATCCATTGCATAAGCAATTATTTTGACTGTTGCGTGAACGCAACGTCAGCGGTTAATGGGTTAATTGAAAAAATAATTCTCCTTGATAAAATTCTACAATATTAAACACACATGAATTTTAAGAACTGTGATAGGGAATTTTCACAAAGTGCTTTATAAAAGTAATTAATTCTTATTACAAATACAGAAATTTATGGTAAAACATTATAAAAATCAATGTGGAATACAAAATAAATTGTTTATTTTATGATACTTGATAATATGAGTACAAATTATTTAGTTAGGCAATTGTATGGAAATTTTTGAAATAATTATTATTTCTATTAAAACACTGTCAAACACCACATTTTTTCTATTTTTTTTACAATGTATCCTTTGCAGTTTGAGAATTTGCACCTCATCCTTTTCTCTGCACATAGAGGCATATGTCCTGTTTGGTCGAATCGACATCTTTATGTTAGTACTGTGATGGACCTCTATGATTTTTTCCCCCGAATTTCTTCTTCAACCATCGATGAGTGTCTTCCACGCTTGGGATGTATTTACTTCGCACCATGCATAATGATCTTGCAAATTCTGCTTTGATCTTTGTTTGAGGCATTATCTCCGATTGATGATCATTAGCATTCAAAACTCTTTTGTAGAGAAGCCATGCGTTTACTGTAGTGAATTTACGCAATGGGAAAATATTCGTCGATACTATTTGCGACTACGATTTTGTAACGGGCCGTTAAGTTATCCCAATCGGTCAACTCCTCCGATATGTCGCTTTTATTCCTTAATTACGTATGGACTATCTATTTTAATGATCTTCTTTTGACTCCTGTCAACACGACTGACGTTTTTTACAGGATTTGTTCCGGCGAAAGTAGATACAGCATCGTGACGAATGTATTGTCTTTCCAGACTAGTGATGAAATGTCGATGCCATCTACAGTTATAGTGTATCCGATCAAGAACACCGATCTAAAACTTTTAAGGGTTTTTCATCGGGTAGTTTGCATCAAGGAATTAATTCTATTTCTTCTGATTGTATACCCAATGTATACATGCCAGTGTTTGCCAAATGTACAATCAGCGGCAAAGCCGTATAATAGTTGTCAAAATGCAACTTATGGTTTACTGATCTTGGTATTCTTCTTCACAGTCTATAGAATACATTGCTTGAAGGGCCAAAGTCGGGTTCAGTAATTGGTCCCGTTAGCATATTTTCTTTACGCGAATATACTTTTAAGTTACAAGCATTCCCAGAAATACTGGCAAGTACAAAAATTTTAAATCCCCATTTATGGGTTTTATTTGACATATATTGCTTCATGTAATGTCGAACTTTCATATTGTACCTTTGCTCATCAATTGGGAGATTTTGCTTTAAAGGGTTAGAAGCAAAATGATTGTTTAAAATATCAATGATAGGTCGAAATTTTTGTTACACTATCATGTTTCGTATCATCTCGAGGTAGATGTTTTTGGTTGTAATTGAAATGAATAAATTTTCGGACTTTTTCAAACTGATCTCTATTCATTGTGTCCTGAGTTAAAGGAAGACCAAGTTCATGACTCCAATACAATCGAAAACTGGGCAAATGACCTAAAGACATGTATAATATTATCCCCATAAATTGCCTTAAGTCTTGTGATGTGAAATTCGTAGGTTTATAAGGATCTTTTTTGCAGGCATATTTAATTGCGTTCACTGACAATTTTTTCTATAACCTCATCTGAAGAGAAATCTTTGAAAAAAACCTAGTGGTGTATCCAACTCATTCACGTTTGGTGAATAATCTCATTTCCACTAAACTTTATCTGGTTTTAATTTACCTTTATGTTCTCTTTTTTCCAACAGTCTACCTGTTTGGCACTTTGCATTACTTTGAAATCTCTTTACTGCATTTCGGAATAGCCATTTCAATATCATTATGAGAGTAATTATGAACCAATTCTTCTATTTTGTTTTTGAGTCAAATACTTTTTTGGAGGCATTCTAAAAATGATAGATTAAAATTTGCATAAAATAAAATGTAGAAAAATATCTTGCATACATTTAAAAAAAGGTGAACTACAATTATAAACAACTAGAAAAATAAACTACTTCTATTGAATATAGAAGAAAGTAAAACTAAAACTGCTCATTGTTCTCCAGGCTTAGTGGAACACTTAATGCCTGTTGTTGCCAATTGGCAACATACTCAAAAATCTGCTTACAACAAATATATTACAGTTAAATATCCAAAAGTAATCATAAATACGGGCTGCATACCTTACTTTTCCATGTAATAAATTTTATTTGATCACTACAGAACAAAATAGTGTATTTCACAAGCTTCCAAACAAAACAAAAAGATCATGTAGCAACAATTGAAAAAATAAATCTATATTTATTCTTAAACAACACTAGTGCTGCCATCGGCATGTTGAAAATTGATTTAATAATATCTTCTATATGTATTTTATTGGCAACATTAGCCATTAAAGCTTCAATATTATTCTAATAGTATTTTAGAAGGCTAAATTGGGTATGTTGCCGAAAGATAACAGCAGGCATTTAAGGGTTAAGATAAGAAATCTACTATTCAATATTTAAATTGGAAATTTCGCTACCACCTCGTTTATTTGCAGAATTCGTAATATTTTCCTGGTGTTAAAATATGGCAAAAATTCTATTAAAACATTGTGGTAAAACCATTCACAATCTGGATAATCCCCCATTACATCTCATGGCTATGGTTTTGAATTTATATTTTTGTTCTATAAAAATCGGTCAGACACACAAACATTTAAAGTTTATTATTAAGAAATATTTTGGAGAAAATTAAATAATATTTTAATATTTTTAACAATCAAATTTCTCAACGTGAGTTTTAAAGATTTTATTCATATAGAGGACGTGTAGTAATATCTTAACTGTGTAAGACAATAATACGTTCGGAATTAAAAGCCGCCTTATAGATGCTTACTAATAATTTTTTTAACATTTATTTAAGACGAGCACTAAGAAACTTTCTTCCTAAAATGATCCCGAAACAATAGTTTTTAGATAGTCTTCATAGTGCTAAGCAGTCTCTCTGCATGAGGATATCATTTGTTAATAAGGGGATTAAATGAGATTTTCGCGGTAATAAAAACATTTCTTAAATCGATAAAGAAGTTAAATTTTTCACGTAATACGTACAATTTAATCTCCGTAACTACTTTATAATTAGGAAATATCTGTTTTTTTTTGGGGGGGGGGGGGAAAGAGATTTCATATTGGATCAGGAAAATCATTTTTTTTTTAAGCATGAAGAATATATTTTCTAATGGTTTTGACATATATGCATGTTTTATCACTTCAGCTAAGGATAATGCAATTTTCTGACGAGCAAAAAATTCTCGATGTAAGTGTAACAAGCTTAATACATATCACTAGTAATTATCGTCTCCTTCCAAGAACTTCCTTAAAAAAAAAAAAAATTAAAAAAAAAATTAAAAAAAAAATAAAAAAACTTTTACAAACTTATAAGAATTTTTTTTATTTGATGCCACTTAATATTAGATGAGGTTAACACTATTTTTTCCCCATTTAATTAACTTAAGAGTGCAATATTTGAGTACATTTTGTTTTAATGTGTAGTATTTTGTCAAGAAATATATAAAAAAAAATCGGTAAAATAATGCTCTCAGTACTTTAATATATAATTTTATACATTTGTTTGATACTAACTAGGATCTGGTCATATTGAATGCACATAATAATTTATTCTCCCATGTATATATTATTACGAACAAAACTGAAGAATACTTACTAGGGATATTTTTAAAATTACGAAAATAATGGAATAGTAATAGAACTATTATACAGTACTAACTAACATTGTGACTATGATTAACACTTTTGCCCTTGAAATGACAAGACCCCAAATATTTCCACCACTCTTTTAACCCCTTAACGGTCGCATTAAATTATGGTTTATAAATTCAAATTGTTTATTGACACCACTTTTTAGAAAAAGAAATATTCACCTTATTTAATGACAGGTAAAACGATACATAATAAAGCCAATTACACTATTTTATAAAATTGTTATGAATCAAACAATCTGAATAAAAGACACAGCCCATGAAATCAAACAATCTGAATAAAAGACACAGCCCATGAAATCAAACAATCTGAATAAAAGACACAGCCCATGAATATCACGGGAGCGAGAATTAAGGGGTTAAGAGAAAGGAAATGAAAGTTTCATTTTTCGATTGGCAATGCCGAAATTAGATCGGTCTCAAAATCACCAAATCTTGTAATGTACGTCATTTCAAATTCAGAGAAGAGTGATAACATTTAATCCCTTGAAGGGTGGTGGTTCATTTTTGGACCACTTAATTTTAATCGCTAAACGCCAAATTGGCACTAGATTTTTCAAATGAAAATTTCCCTTTTATCAAGAACGTAACAAAAGCTTTTACTTATTTTTATATGAAATTGTTCGTAAATTCCGGTGTCTCTCAATCATATCGGCATTTTACGAATAGAAGTACTTTGCTCCAGTATTGCCATTGGGCTACTTTTTTAAAATCAGATTTTTTAATTGCCACCTTTTTTTTTTAAATAGTAAAATTCGCCTTATTTAATGACACATTAAATAAGGCAAAAATAAGGCGGATTATAAAATTTCAAAAAGAGTGGTGTCAATGAAAAAAAAATCTGATTAAAAAAGTAGCCCACTGGCAACACTGCTTTGTTCTGGAAAGAGTTAACCCTTTAAAGAGTTAACCCTCTACTAAAAAACTTTGGAAATTCTGTTCAAAATTTTTTAGTAAAATATTTTTAATTTTATTTCTTTTAAGCTAAAATGGAAAACGCTTCTTATTATTCTCAAATAGAGTTAGCTACACAATTTTGCAAAGTTTCAACGGTTTACCTAAAATAGATATTTAGAAAAGTGTACTGAAGCATAAAAAAACCACTTATTTGAAAATGCAAAAAAAAAAAAAAAAAAAAAAAAAAAAAAAAACTATATATACACCCACAGTTCTTAAATATATTATTTAAAAACCTTCCAGGATCATAATCATATTGATTTAATATTTCATCATCAACTTTTTTTCTCTTTTATCAATTTATAACTCAAATCAAAACTCGAAAATTTGAACCAATTTATGCTCCATATGCCCTTAACCATAGCTGCCAACATCTTACGCTTTTTTGTACCACAAAAATTTGTTTCGTAAATTTTACCTTTCTAAATCGTCATAATCTGCCGATAAAACAAGGCAAAAATTTCTATTAAATTTTTGTTTTACAAAAGAGCGGAAGAGTTGGCAGCTATGCCTTAACCCCTTTAAGGGCGGTGGTTCACTTTTGGAACACCTAATTTTAATCTCAAAATGGGACATTGACACCAGAATTTTGATTTGAAAATTTTCATTTTATTAAATTCGTGAAGAAAAGCTTTTACTTATTTTCAAATAAATTTGTTTGTAGATTCCTGTGTCATTCATTCATTTCAGTATTTTAGTAATAGCCTTGCCCCTGGAAGGGTTAAACACGTTTAAAACCAGAAAACGTATTTGATGTATCATTAGACATCTAACATTATGGTTCTCTATGAAGTCTATTTGAATTCATTTCTAAAACAATGTCTGGTATGACGCGTGTTTAACTTGGGTCAATTTAACTCACATTTTACGGAAATTTAGTTGGAAGTTGTCAGGTATACATTAGTGTTCCGTAATATGTGATTAACTTGATCTAATCAGGGATTCCCTCTCCGTCCCTTATCTGAACACCACTTTTATTTAAAGAAAAATCTTTATAAATTTCGTAGAAACATACCGGGTTGGTTTATACATAACCAATACATACCAACCATTTTAACATACCAACAGTGGTAAAAGAGTCGCTCTTACTACTGTTGCAGAAACTTGCCTCGAATTTCTTTCTAAAAAATTTATTGTTTAAAAAAGGACAGATCAGTGGGAGCCCTACCTTGTTTAGGAACATTTCGTATCAGGAAATTTATTCAATGAATCTTTATTTATTTCATTTAAGCACCCTACGTAGAATTTAATTAATTTCATTCTTTAAATAAATTTATGTTGCGAAATGTATTAAACATGGGTTAAATTAACTTACATATTACGGAAGTTTAGTTGGATCTTGGCACCACTGCATATAACACATTTAAAAACAGCCTAATGAATTAACTTCTATAGTAAAAAATTTAGTAGAATTATTTTGTATATCCCTGTATATGATCTATAAAAAGTGCAAAAGGATTTGGTTACAATACTATCTAGTGTTTATGAGCGATAAATTCTGGAAGTACGTTTAAAACATTCGTTTTCATTTTTAAATTTAACTGGATCATATATACGAGGCTACATAAAAGAATTCGAAAGCATTACTGACTATGGTTGTGTAGATTGCTTAACCCTACATCTTTTGGAAGTCCGTTTTTTTATATTGACATTTATGGTTAGTAACCATAAATTTTAAAGAGGAATTCTTCACCATATACAATAACAGACTTCGGTAACTACATAAAGGAAATATGATCATTTTCAATAAATTGACTGCTTGTAACGGAATTTATTTATTAAACGGTAAATAATAAATTATTCATATGTGGGCCATTGAGCGGTGCAGGGTTAAGTGTAGTTTTACTTGAGCAATACATTTTACAGCTGCATTGTATTTAGTACGCAAAAATATTTTTGAAGTTTGGAAATAAATTCATATACATAAGATTTGCACACTTCCTAGAATTCTCAAAGAGTCTGGTATAAATTGACTGCTTGGAACTGAATTTATTTATCAAAAGGTAAATGATAAATTATCCATATGTGGGTCATTGAACGATGTAGGGTTAAGTGTAGTTTTATTTGAGTAATACATTTTTCAGCTGCATTATATTTAGTACATAAAAATATGTTTGAAGTTTAACCCTTAAATGCGCGATTTTTTATTTTGTTTCGAAAAAAATATATATGATTCTCTAAAAGGTTTATTACACAGGAAAAATAATGAAAAAAAAAATCAGAGATACATTTTTCATATAATATGTCAATCTTTTCATCTGTTGCACATCTGCAATACAAGTAAAAACTACTGTCGTGTGGCTGTTTTACGCTAAAATTTTGCAAATTAGTAAATATTTTAATAAGTATGTCTCCAAATAATTTATTTTATATTATTATTTATTTTATGAAACTTAAAATTTAACCCTTTAATTCCCATGATAGAATATGGTCAAGAAATTACGTAGTTCAGAGAATCTGACCTCATACCAGAAAGTTTCAATGGTTAATTTCGCTTTATTTAAATACGGAATATCTGTTATAATTAAAAGCAAATATTGCTATTTAACTTTTCTGCTATGAATTAGGTATATACGGATAAAAAAATATATTAAATTCAAAATACTGTTGTTTGGATATATGCAAAGCTGCGCACTAAAGGGTTAAAAATAAATTCATATACAGGGTTCGTACGGGTACCGTTATTTTCAAGGCCAAATATCAGAATTTTTTTTATAGAAAAATAAATCTAGTTTAAACGCGCGAAATTTCACCTTGTTTAAGAAGAGATTTTGTGTAAGAAAATACTGGTATCGAAGAATTTCTCAGTTTGGAAATTCAAGCACCCGTACGAACCCTGATATACATAAGGTTTGCACACTTCTTAGAATTTTGAAGGAGTCTGGTATAAATTGATTGCTTGGAACTGAATTTATTTATTAAAAGGTAAATAATAAATGATTCATATATGCATCATTGCGCAGTGTTAGGATTAAGGGTGTTTTTAAATGCGTAATAGATTTTACAGCTGCATTATATTTAGTACACAAAAATGTATTTGCAGGTTAAAAATAAATTCATATACATAAGGTTCGCACACTCCTTTGTATTCTCAAGGAGTATGACATAAATTGAAGGCTTGGAATTGAATTTATTTATTAAAAGATAAATACAGCTCATATTCAAAATATTAGAATAATTACTTTTTTTTTTTACAAATTGAAAATATCGTTTCGTAATTTAATGTCATTTAATGCAAATATGCAAACGATAATTTTATTAAGAACTTATTGTTGATTAAACTTATTTATTATCTTAAACTTAATATCATTTTTTAAAAGATTAATTGAAAAAAAAATTATTTTGAAAAGTAAAAATTTTAGAATATTTATTCAAGTGGTTCAAAATATTAGAATATTTTACATTAATTCCCCTTTAATCATCACCAATTCATAACTGGTGGCATCATTGATTAAATTCAGACGATTTTATTTAAAATCAGTATTCTTTGTGCAGTTTGTTTGCTTTCTCGTGTTAAAATGGGTCGTATGAGTGATATTCCTGAATCTATTAAACTTCGTGTGATTGTTTTGTATCTGTACTGTAAAAATCAATGTTATATAGTGAATTATTTACATTGTTCGCAATCAAGCGTTAGTAAAATACTAACGAAACATTAAAAGAATGGAAAATTTCAAAATTATCGCCGAAATGGTGGTAGAAATCCAAAAACATCTACGAGAGATGACAGGAAACTGAAGCGTATAATTAAGAAAAACCGTTTTAAAAGTGTGCGATTCTTGCACCGAAAATGGAAATAAGAAGGAGTTCAAAATTTTTACATCAAAAACATTAAGACGTCTCCATAAGTTTATATTCGAATCTCGTGTACCGAAAACAAAACCTCTCATGACTGCAAAACAAAAGCGTATGAGATTGAATTGGTGTAAATGAAGATGTTTATGGAGCGAAGAAGATTGGAAAAATATATTATTTTGTGATGAAAGTATTTTTTGTGTTTCATATGGAAATCAAGGTATTCAAGTTTAGAGAATGAAGCAAGAAGCATTTGATAAATAATCCCTTAAACGTTCCGTAAAATTTGCTATTAGTACCATGGTTTGCGGTTGCATGAGTGCAGAAGGACTTGGAAAGTTACGCATCGTCTACGAAAAGGTTAACTCTCAGATATAACAAGAAATTTTGGAATATTACATGATTCTATAATCAGAAGATTTATTTTAAGATAATTTCTTCTTTCAACAAGAGTTAGCGTCACCGCATACCTCGGTGTCAACTAAGATTTGGTTCCTTATGGTGTATAATGAAGGAAAACTCCGAGAAAAAAATCCTACTTCAAGTAAAACTGAGTTAGTGGCACGTATAAAGTCTATTTGGGCTCATATTAATAGAAATGGTTGTAAACACCTTGTATATAGTATGCAAGATCGATTGTACGCTGTTATAAAAGCTAAAGGGGATGCTACAAAATATTAACTACCATTTACTTCATATTAATAAGGTAATATTGTTGCGTAAAATAAAATATTCTAATATTTTGATCCAACCTAAATTTTATTCTAATATTTTGATGAGTTTCAGAAAGCTGTACACCTAATTTATTGTCTGTATTTTATATTTTGTAAATCTTAAAAATTTGCCTAAACATTCCAGATTTAATTTATAAGAAATTTATTTGCATTTACTTAGTATCAAAAATAAATAAATAAAAAGAACTTTTTTCTTATTACTTTTTCTCAATTATTCTAATATGTTGAATATGAGCTGTATTAAATGATTCATATATGCATGATAATGCAATGGAGGATTAAGTGTGGTTTTAAATGAGTAATATATTTTACAGCTGCATTATATTTAGTAAACAAAAATATGTTTGCAGCTAAAAATAGGTCGCACACGCCTTAGAATTTCCTAGGAATCTGGCACCACTGTTAATGATTCAAAAAAATTATTTAAATTTTAAAGCACGAAATTCTTAACCGCCTCGTTTAGTCACAGAATTTGGAATATTTTCTGAAAAGCTTTAAGAGTTTTTTTCGCCTTATTTAACAAAAGGCGAAAAAACTATTAAAATTTTTGTTGTAGAAATGTGCGGAACCCGTAAACACGGTTGCACAATGAACTGGATACATTACCGTCTATTAATGGCAATTACTGAAATAAGCTTTTTAGTTGCGTAATGGATTTTTTAATGGAATTAAATATTAACTTTATAAGTGGTACGCATACAAATCTGTAGTAAAATACAAGATTAAATAAAAAAAGATTCTGAGTGCATTTCCATAAATTGCAGAAGTGACTTCTCAACATTGTTATGCGTTTACTAAGTGGATTGAATTCCATAGTCAGATACAAATCTGTAGATCATACATAGGGCTACACAAAGTATTTCGGACACTTTTCCGTCTATAGATGGAAATTTCTAAAATTGGGTTTTTAAATGAGTTATGGGTTTTCTAAATTATTTATTAGTTTCACGTTATTAAACGGTAAGGTTTCTTTACAGTATTCTGGAAGTGTTAGAAAGTGTTTCATAATCCATGCTTGAAGCATGATTTTTCTTTATTTTTTTCAATTTACATTCCATCGCTTAGTTTTTTTGTTTAAAAATTAAATTTTAGAAACATCCATTTTTTAAACAGTCAGCAGCACCATAACATTTATTTAATAAAATGTGTGACAAGTAATTTAAATAACGAATAATGCTTATGAAAGACATTTAACATGTACCTAGAAAAATAAATAATGTAATATTTTGAATTCCTAAATAAAAATTCAGCCAGATGCGGAATACCACAGTGTTGCCGCATCTGGTTGATTTTTTATTGGAGGATTCCAAATTCTCACCAGTAAGTTTAAATAGTTATTATTGTTTTGTAAGATGATACATATTACACAAATAATATAAAAGAAAATTGCTGTTCAAAAATTTCCGGTGTGAATACCAACAATAGTGAGAGGTCTGTCGATTAGTGATGACGTCACACTCGTGTCCTCTGGCCTTGCGTATTTCGATGGCAGAAACTTGACAGCTACGGTTTATCCTTTTGAGGGGCGCCGTTTGCAGTCGGCAAACGGTTAATTTTAAGGACCAAACCGTCAAATGGCACCAGAAACTTTTTAGTACAATTTCGATCTCAAAATATGCGTAAAGAAACGCTTTTGATTATTTTAAAATAAATTTGTTCCTAAATTGCGGTTTGAATGAATTATTTGACCATTTTTGGAGCAGAATTGCCTTCCCCCTGAAAGGTTTAAAGTGTTCCAAAACGTTTTAGCTAGCAGACGTGCTACGCTAAAGCACTAAATAACTGCGAAATGACATTAAATTTGGCCAAATCGGTTTAGAGGTATGTTCTACAGACTAGAGGGAATTGAGAGATTAAAAAATATATCGATTTTTTCAAACGAAAAGAAACAAATCCACTCTTTGTGATTTCTTTGCAAGTTTTCTACAAATGCAAGGCTTCCACTGGTCCAGTTTTTGAAAACCAATATTTTTTAAGAAACAAAGTCGTGGTAGGTTTCTGCAAATATTACGATTAAAACGCACTCCTAGGTTAGTTTCAACGATAATTATAAAAATGATTTTTCTTTGAAAAATTGTGGTGTTCATAAAACAGACGGACTGGGAACCCTGCAAATGCCTTCTTTTTTACCTGATATGGATAAGATTGCGACACTTAATATAAACTATTAATAACATTGATATCCACAAAAATAATAATGATTTATATTTAACTTTATTAAATGCCGAATTTTGCATTTATTTTATGTTTCTCTTTTACTTAAAAATTATGAAAAAAATGACTGAGAGAAAAAAATTTTCCTTTTTAGAAAATTCTTTTTAGATTTTGCTGCACTTATTTCTTTTTTCCAGGTAGTAATTGGATATCTGAAAGTAGAAACAAAAACTTCAATTTTATAAAATCTCTCTGGGTTTTTCACTTTCCTTTCATAATTATTTTCATTACAAATACAGAAATCTGATCCCTATGAAATTTGAAGTATATTGTTTATTTCTCTTCTGTTGTAAATAACCTTACATACTGAAAAACCTCGATACTCTTTCTTAAAAAAACATTTATTAATTTATAACAACAAAACAATACTACTTGAATTATTTTCTGTTTGTGCATGTTGTTTATCGTTTTTATGCGCTTTTTTGCAGCATAAAGCACTTTTTCTAACAATTAACTCTTTCAGAGGCAAAGCATTTCCATTCCTAAAATTTTGAAATAAATGATTTATACCTGAATTTACAAACAAATTTATTTGTAAATAAAAAAGAGCTACATTTCACGTATATAATAAACCTAAAATTTTTTCATTAAAATTCTGGCGTCATTGTGGAGTTTGGGAATTAATATTATGTGGTTTCATAAACATACCACAGCCCCTCCCCACAGCCAGTGTTAAACTACACTGGTGTGCAAAACTTAAGGACGGCGCAGATCAATTACCATAAAAGCCGAAAAAGCTAACAGAACGAAATAAAAGACCAATCAGGAGATAGACCTTGAACAAATGCAGTAAGACATGCGCATATATGGCATATAACGTAAAAAGAGGAGGTCCTAAGGGGATAAAGCACAGAGGCGGTGGGCGTTAAGCAATTCGGTGAAATCTATTACACGATGTACATTGATTTCAGCGACGGTTTGTTTGCTACTATTGAGTGATATGGCCAACAAGAAAACCAAGAGATGTGATCTGGATGACCTTACACGAGGTCGCATCATTGGAAAGTTGGAAGAAGGTCGAAGTGTGACAAGTGTGACAGAAGATTTCGGGATCTCTCACAGCATCGTTTCAAGAGCCTGGAGTGCATTTCAAACGATGGAAACAGCTGTCCGAGCATTCAGCAGTGGTCGTCCATGAGCAACAACAACAGCGGAAGACCGTTATATTGTTCTACAGGCAAAAAGAAACAGGCGGCAAACAGCTGGAGAAATCGCAAGGCAGATGGAGCCGACTACTGGATGTCGGATATCATGTTTTATCGTGACTAGGAGGCTGCACAAAGGTGGTCTATACGCACGACGACCAGTACGGTTTGTACCATTAACGCCTGTTCATTGGAGACGCCGGTTTCTGTGGTGCCATGAACACAAGAACTGGACACAACAGGTGTGGGGTCGAGTATTCTTTACGGATGAAAGCCGATTTAGTCTGATGAGCGATTCTGGACGTACACACATCTAGAGAGAGTAGGGAACACATAATTATCCCCCCAACATCATCGAAAGGGATCGTTTTGGAGGTGCCTGAGTTTTTGTTTGGGGCGGTATCCAGCATGGTAGACCTACGAACCTCCACGTCTTCCAAGGAGGTTCAGTCTCTGGTACGCACTAATGCGCCGACATTCTCTTGTCTCACGTGCGCCTATTTAGATGTGCTGTGGATGCGGACTTCTTCTTAATGGGCGACGACGCTACCTTTCACCATAGAGCGGCTGTCGAAGAGCTCTTGGAGAGTGAAGATATTGAACGCATGAATTGGCCTTCAAAGTCCCCGGACCTAAATCCCATAGAACATGTGTGGGACCTTCTCAGGAGATGCTTGGCAGCACGTGACCAGGCTCCAGCAATGATTCCGCAGCTGCAATTGGCGTTACAAGAGGAATGGAACTAGATGCCTCAACGGCTCCTTGACAACCTCGTCATCAGTATGGACTGACGTTGTAAATCCTGCATCGCAGTCAGGTGTGACGATATTCCTTGTTAGAGACTGCATTTTTCCTGCCAGGGGCCTGTAGGATGGACATTTCTGTTTTCTCTGCAGTTGTGCTCCAAGTAACCCTTTTAATAAAGTGTTTTTGTATCCTTTTGATTCCTTGTTTAGATGGTTTTTATCACTTGTCCCATATTTTCACATCTTGGAGATCTTCTGTTATGATTTCGGTCGATGTGGAAAACTTCTGCACGACGTTACATTAGAAAAACGTTCTTGCCCTTAATTTTTGTACACCAGTGTATTTCGGGATCTATACGTGTGTGATTTGAATATCACTCTTTCCGAAAAAAAAACTTCACCATATTTAATCTCTCCCCTCATTGAAAATAATTCTTAGCTGGACTTTCTGTTAGTTTTAAATTATTTTAACCATCTGTGCGGTTTGGGGGTATTTTTCCGTTTCCCAAAAACAAATTTAATCTGTTGTAGACAAAAATATTTCAACAAAGTTGTATTTTAAGATGTCTATCAAATAAAGAGGCACGAAGTTTATTTTAGAAACAAACAGGGAAAGAAAACTTTAATTAAGATCATTTTTATAAGCATTTTTAAGAAAATGCAGGAAAGCTCTCAAAACGCTAAGCTACTCGAAAAGAATAAATTTACTACATCTTTCAAAATCGGATAAAAATAAAACTTAGTTTATTAAAATTCAAAATCCACGTGGGAGGACGAAGAGATGACCCCGCCGCCAGAACTCAATACTGGCTTGAACTACCCGTTTGAGATAAGTTGTTAACACATAAACATAAAACGAAACAGAACTAAACATTAATTTCTGGGCGATTTAGGGGAAAGGACGCTTCAAATGGAGAATTCTTAGCTGTACTTTCTCTTAGTGTTTTAATAATTTTAAGTTAGTGATCGAAAATAATATATCTACTGTGTTCTTTGAAATCGGAGGAAAAGAAAATTTAGCGTATAAAATCTAAAATCCAAGGGGGAAGGGACGTCCCAAACGGGTTAATTCCGCCTGAATTCAACACTGCCTTGAACCACCCGTTTCAGATAAATATTTAACACACAAACTTAAAAAAACGAACTAAATTAATCACCATCTTTAATAGTCGATAATTCTGCTGTTAGATAAGGCGAAGAAAATTACTTTAAAATACTTGTGTCCACAGCATTTTGAGTCCCAATTTACGCGGGACACAGCAACACGAGTGGTGAGGGAGAGTCATCTCTCGAGTGCAATGGTTTAAAAAAACAGGTGGTAATAAACAGGGGTGTAAAAATCTAGGCGCCAACGAGCTATGTCTCACCAGTAAATTTTATTCGGTATTTTTCGACTAATTTTTTTGTAAGAACGCTAATATATTTAAGTGAAGAAAACTAATAAAATTTAGTTGTGGGAGACTGCTCGCTGGCGCCTAGATTTTTATACCCCTGGTAATGAACATACCCAGAATGTGTAGCAGGATTCGCCGCCGGTAGAGTTATGCTGCATTTCAGTGCAGCCACTAGCCAGTATTTTTATATTCTATTCACACCACAATTTTCTTAAAAATAAATATTGTAGTATACTTCTCGTGCAGATGTTGTTCAAACTGTATGTGAAAGTTTTTTGTTTTGAGAAAATGATGAGAAATAAAATTATAAAGTTTTCGTCAGTCGCAGCATTGCAATGGTATTTTAAAAGAACTTTCGAATTTTTGGAGAAAAAACTTAATAATCAAGTTTTTAAATTAAAATGCAATCGAAATAAATCAAACTGCTGATTACAGCCAGAATTATCATTTATAAATCCTAATTAAACTTTTCAATCGATATAAGATTCCTTAAAACTGATTAATTATATCCAGAGTTTTTAAGTATGGATAGGTTGTTCGACCGTTTATTTCTCTTGTTTTTCCTCAGAAACTATTTTAGATATCAAAATGCCACAAACTGCAGATTGTAATAAGAATTATTAATTATAAATTTTAACTAGACTTTTCAATCGTCATCAGATTCCTTAAAATCGATCAATTAGTTCCCAAGTTTGAAAGATTTAACCCTCTCGCTGCGCAACCCGAGATTTTGTCGGGGATGCATTTTTCCCAACCGAATTAATTTTCCTTAATTATTCCCACCAGTTTTTTTTAATTGTAAGTTTGCCTTCATTAATTGGAGCATTTTTCCGATCAAATTAGATAAAAATTTTTGTTTTGAAAAACCGGTCAAAAAAGAATAAAAATTCTATAAATTCGCAATTTTTGAAGCTATTTCGATAAAACAATTACGCAGCAGGAGGGTTAATAATTGGCTGATTCTTCCGTTTTTTTTCCTGTTATCTGAAGCCCATTTTAGACGTCGGAGTACAACAAACTGCCCCTTATAGCTAGTAAAATTATTTACATGTCCCTAAAATGTTTATTGTTTGTTAACCCCTTAATTCTCGCTCCCGTGATATTTACGGGCTGTGTTTTTTATTTAGATTGTTTGATTCCTACCAGTTTTATAAAAAAGTGTAATTGGCTTTATTATGGTATCACTTTACATGTCATTATATAAGGTGAATATTTTTTTTTCAAAAAAGTGATGCCAATCAGCAATTTGAAATTTTAAACCATAATTTAATGCGACCGTTAAGGGGTTAACCCTCTCGCTGCGCAACCCGAGAGTTTCTCGGGCTACGTAAAAGTAGCAACACGAGATTTCATCGGGGATGCATTTTTCCATCTAATTAACACCCCCCCCCCCTTTGATAATTCCCACCAATTATTTTCTATCGTAAATTTTACCTTATCTAATCGGAGCATTTTCCCGATTAAATCAGACGAAAATTTTTGTTTTGAAAAACCGGTGGCAAAGGAATAAAAATTCTTAAAAGACACTCGCAAAAATACGCAATTTTTGAAGCGATTTTGGTAAAACAATTACGCAGCGAGAGGGTTAAGCAACCGTTTCTCATCCACTTTCGGATAAAGAGACAGGCAAAAAAAAAATGTAGTCTAAATTGTCCATTGAAAGTAGAAATAGTGCTCTTTTCAGAAACTCACGGACTGACACTCCGATTTCATACATTAACCCCTTAATTCTCGCTCCCGTGATATTCACGGGCTGTGCCTTTTAGTCAGATTATTTAATTCCCACCAGTTTTATAAAATAGTGTAATTGGCTTTATCATGGTATCATTTTACTTGTCATTTAATAAGGTGAAAATTTCTTTTTCCAAAAAGTGGTGCCAGTGAGCAGTTTGAATTTGTAAACCGTAATTTAATGCGACCATTAAGGGGTTAATACAGGGTTTCCTGCGCATCAAGGGATTCACGGGATTTTAGGTGGTTTATTACCAGAAATTTCGTAAGGTACTGGTTGCTATATCTCAAGATAGATATTTTTTTACATTAAATAAAACAAGTTTTAATTTACGCAAATACTGGGAAAGGTGCTTGAAAGTCCTTGAAGCGTACGAACCCTGTAATACATATTCTAAGCGTTTAATTAATATCGAAAAACATAAAAATAATTATACTATTTATAAGAAAACAGATTTTTGTCTTTTAAAATGTTAGAATTTTACATCGATTCTTAATTTTAATTAAAAAGCGTCATAGATGCATTTTAAATATACTTGATTCTAAACGTGTAAAGAATATTACGTGATGGGTCACTTCAAGAAGTATCCCATTTTTATTCATAACTTAAAAAATAATTTTCATAATGTTCAAATTTTCCAGAAGTTACCTTTTGTTTGGTGAGCAATACATAACATTGCAAAGCATGATAAAATTTTCCAGTAATTCGGTCCGTGATATCGTACATCTTAGAAATATTGCAGCACAGAGAAGGTCTAGTCCAGTGTACATTTCAGCCGTATACTCTTTTGTTAATCGGTGGCAATTTAGAAAATAAAAGAAATGACCTTAGGTCTAGAATAAACGTTTACCAAAATTTTGTATTATATTTTGGCGCCCTCGATTCTGGAAACCTTTCACTTAAATTCAGCAAACCGTAGAAAAATAACCAATCAAAAATAACATACGACAATAAGTTTAAGAAATGTCGTACAAAGGTCTTTTCACTCAAATTTATAGACAGCAAAGATATACCATTTCCGTAAATGTTTAACTGTACTAATTTTCCATTAAATCTTATTTTTAAAATTTTTGATACTACAAAGCAATTAAGGGAAAATGTAAGGGATTACAGCAAGGGAACTTTTTGAGTTGTTCACAAAGAGATAGAAAAAAAATGTTTCAATTACTTTTATTTCTTTCCACGAAACCTATACTAATAAAAGAAAATTTCTGTCTGTTTATGTGCTTGGTAAACTTAATTAGGCGCTACAAAAGTTGAAAAAACCAATGACCTACACAATTGTGTAAGTCCGGGAATTATCATTTGAAAAATAGGTGAAATTCTTAATATTCATAAAATTTTTATTTTTAAGTGAATTTTTTAAAGTTACGTTTTTAGCAATTTATTTTTTATTAATTTCATTTTTAAAGCGTATTAGTTTTAAAATAACAGCTTTATACTGTTCATGATTTCTATGTAAAATAGATACTATTCAAGAAATAATATGCACATTTAACGAACTGTATGTTTCTGTTCTGAATTATATATGCCATACATAAGTTACACATTAATATGAGTTATATGCATGCCATGGAATAGATTTTTAAATTTGAGAAATTCATTCCATCTTCTTGAAACAGCAAATAAACCACTAGGAATGAATAATAAATTATGGAAAGTTCAGCAAATGCTCGACAGATGCCGTAGTGTCTGCTTGAATTTGCCAAGAGTTCGAGAAAGTTTTCCATAGATGAGCAGATAATTCCTTTTTTAGGATGTGCTCCAGTAAAGCTGTATGTAAAGAACAAATCAGTGGGGATGAAGAACTTTATTGTAACAGCATCATCTAGGATACTTTTAAATTTTGTAGTAGAGCAATGGGAAAGTACACACCTGATCTACAAGAATCTAGGCTTAGTACCTGTTGTGGTCCTTACTCTTATCCAGACCTATTTTTATATGTACTTCACTCGATACTTCAACACAATACCGCTGCTGGAAGAACTAAAGAAAATAATTTTGAAGGAACAGGCATAATCCCAACAAATAAAGTGAAGAACATCCCATTTGTCAAGCCAACAGCTCTTAAGAGGGATGAGAGCATTAAGTATAAGCACGTCTCAGAAAATGGAATTGTAGTGGTCGAGTGGAAAGACAATAAAAAAGCTGTACTGGCGTCGACTTGTACAGGACGTAACCCATTCCAAACCGTCAAGCGGTGGTCGAAGGAAGAAAAATCGAAAGTCGAGTCTCTTGTCCAGCCAGGTTATCAGATACAACGCATCAATGGGAGGTGCGGAGAGTTGCGAATAGCAAATGAAGACATATCGAACCTAATTTAAAACAAGAAAGTGGACCTTGAAAATCACGCTTCATTTCCTTGACCTGGCTGTAGTAAATTCATGATTTCTCTACAAACGAGATACCAAAGCAAACAAGTTACCCCGTAAAAACACTTGATTTATTATCGTTTCGATTAAGTGTGGCTGAGAACCGGTTGGATGTGCCATTACCAAGAAAGAAAAGATCAAGAGCTGTTCTTAGCGACAGCGGAGAAGAAGAGATTGAAGATGATGTTGGTGCTCATGCAGATCCAAATTCTACAATCCTCCCATAAAGATACCATCTGAAAGTAAGAGATTAGATGCAACTAGTCACTGGACTTGTTTCGATGATCTTAAAACTACCAGGAGTTACCGGTTTCAAAATTGTTCCAGCCGTACAAGTGTGAGATGTGAGAAACGCTATGTTTATTTATGTCTATCCAAAAACAAAAATTGCTTCAAACTTTTTCATTGTGGCTAATGAAAATTATCGTAATGAACAGAAACGGTTTCAGATACTTGCACTCGCAATCCCAAACTACACAATTATATCGGTTTAGTCAAAAAATGACTGCAGTAAAGCCGAACCTACACAAGTGTGGGGGTCTTCCCTGGGCATAACCTGACAACGGACATTTTTTTAAGTATTTTTTTTCAATCAAATACTATCCAATCTATTAGGGGAAACAACCCAAACTTTTAAATTCCACCAAAACACCTTCCGGTATTAAAGGGATAACCGATAAAAATTTCAAAAAGTTCAAACAACAAGATTGTTTTTTAAACTGTGTACGCGCAAAAACAAGAAATGTTTTCTTATGAGAGCTTTTATCAATAAATATGAATATTTTTTAGCGAATTTTCCATTAAAAAATATGTAGTCATACAATATCGGGTTAAAAATATAAAATCATACAAACTTGAGGTTTATTTATGGTTATCATCACGGTCCCGGGCAACGCCGGGAGGGTCTGTTAGTTTGACATATAATAAAATAGTGAAATATTAGTAGAGTAAAAGTCACCTTCAGAAATCAAGTCTTGTGACAAATTAATAACAAAGAAAACACTCCGCAAAATTTATTAAGAGGTATAAAATATAGTTTCAACCATACATTTTTCAATATATTTTGAATAAATCAGCATCATTAGAAGATTCATTGTCTTTAAATAATTTTCCTTTTTTAGATTTGTAAGATTTATTAAAGATTGCAACTCTAGAATTGCATATTTATAACTCTTCACGCGAGAAATTAGCTACTGTGATTGTTCCCAAAGTAACAAATGTAATCAATAAAGTAAATCTTTAATCCTTTTCATTATATGGTATTCACATATCACCATATAATTAAACTCCTATTCAGTCCGAAGAGTTTCTTTTACAAATTCTGGCATTGAATACTACTTAATAAAATCAGTATAACTAATCATTATAAGTATCAAATAAGTATCTGTCTTCTAATTTAATAGATGAATGATTGTTTAAAAGTACCTTTTCTTTTCTCGAAGAGAAATAACACAATGGAATCTCTCTCTCCTAATGAGGATAAATATAGTGGGATTTTGTTGAAAAGAAATAAGAATATAAAATTTTATTTCATTGTTTCATTTTCTATTTTTTTAATTAAATATTTATTACAGATTCAAAATGCATTGCGAAGAAGTTCCACTTAAAAAATAGAATTATAAGAGTGGATATGAAAGAAGAATATATTAAGATCTTTTGTACTTATAAAATATTCCTTTTAATTAGCTTTAAATTTGCACTTTAGCACGAGAACCGCCCACAAAAACGTATACCTATAACCGCCAAAGCGGTCATTTTGACTGATGTGGATTACCATGCTCAACTGTTGTTTACTTGCCATTTTTTTACTCTTAGTATCATTTATTACTATTATTACCATCATTGGCCATATAATAATATATATTTCATAATTTTTATTATATTTTATTATATTTTATTATGATATAATTATAATATATTGAGATATATCTATATTCTTTATATATTTTTTTAAGAATATTTTTATAGTAAAAATATTTTTCATGAGAAATCGAAATTGCTAAAAACAAGAATAAACTTGGTGAAGACAAACATTTATATTTATCCCCTGAGCATAGCTGCCAAATTTTACGCTTTAGTCTCACCACTAAAATTTAATAGTCAATGATGTCCTATTTAACCGACGAAATCTGCCTATTAAATAATTCAAAAATCTCTTATAAATTTTAGTGGTAACAAAAAAGCATAAAAGTTGGCAGCTATGCCCCTGAGCAATACAATATTCAGGGTGGTGAGTGGTCAAGGAAAACACATAAAAAAAGAGGAAACTACGAGTATTATTTTCTAGAAAATACTACCAATAATATAAAGGGAGTAAAGGACGCGGATTTTTCTTTAACAAAATACTAGTATTTAACACATTTTTTGACTGTGTTTTTCAGAATTGATGCTGCTAGATCTAGAAAATTATAAAACACTTGAAGAGGTCATCGTCTCGAACTAGCTTTTGTAGAATACTTCCGTGCCGTTTGGTCGACGCCAAATTTTGTAGAATTATAGAACTTTAAAGTTTCTGGTAAGTGTTTATCACCTGTTTCAAATGTAACTGATGGATGTCGGGAACTTAGAATTAAAACATATTTATTTTTCTTCTCTTGATAAACTTAGCGTAATATCATCTTTGGCAAGAATTTGGCTACTGTACAAAGACTTTTTTTAGATTTTATGGTCTGTGGAATTTTGTTTTTCGTCCGCGATTAACTGTGCCAACAATGCTTGTTTTTAGTGACTTCAGCTTTTTTGCAGGGGGCCGTGAAGTAAAGAAGTTATCTGTGGTAATGTTGTAACTTTTGTTGAAGTATGGTTGTATGAAGTATGGACTATTGCGACATCTACTAGATAAACTGTGCATTAAAATTGACGGCGGCTATTTTGACCGTTTCGGCGGTTCTAGGTATACTACTGCAATACTTCACAAATTTTCGTTGACTGGAAAATTTATCACTGGCATATCATAGCGTTTCGAATTATAGGAAAAGTCACGGAAACTGAAATTTATACTCTAAATTGAAACAAATTGCTAAGGAATGAAAGTTTCGAAACGGTCAAAATGACCACCTTGGCGGTTCTAGTGTTAAGTTAACATCAGCTTTCATTTAATATGATTTTTTTTTCTAAACACTTGACAAATTATCTTTATACAAATTTGAAAGACTTAATATTTTTTAAAATGTTAAACAGGGATGAGAATTCTCCGTCCCAAATGACTACTTGCTAAATTTTAATGGTATTTCTCGCCTTATTTAATGGCAGAATTTCTGAGATTTAATAAAGCTATTAAAATTTAGTGGTGAAAATCAACCATTTGGGACAGCGAATTCTTATCCCTGGTTAACAAAAGAATGTTGCTATTTTTTTACGGATGTAGATACAAATATTTAATTTGGTTTTAGAACGTGTTCAGATGAAAAGTTGAATATATAGCTCAAAAGCTAATGCTTTTTGTAGATGTCATAAACCACGACTAATATATAAACCATTAAAACACAATAGAAGCTGCTGCATATAAATATCTAGAATGTCAATAACAAAGGAATAGAGAGATTAAATTGTTTCTTTTTGAAACACCGCAATGCAGAGGAATTGGGGGAACATGTGAAGTAAAGACATTATACCTGAAATATTTTCCATTGCAGTTTAAATGTCTGTCTCGTGCATAGTGATGAAGTGAAACAGGAGTAGCCAAACGTAATGTACACTGCATAGCTGCCAACTTTTACGATTTTTTCTTACCACTACAATTTAAAAGAATTTTTTAGGTTATTAAATCGCAGACTTCGGCAATTAAATAAGGCAAAAATTTATATAAAATTTTAGTGGTAAGAAAAAATCGTAAAAGTTGGCAGTTATAGTGACACTGTAAATGTCAAACAAACGACTTTTATTAAAACTAAGAAACAATACTAAATGTTTCAAATGTATACGCATAAACATTTACTGTGATTCGCCCTTGAAGCATAAATTAAAAACATATAGCACGTTGCTAAGTACCCTGTCTTGATAAAACAAACATCAAAGCTTAACCCATTATCCGCTGACGTTGCGTTTGCGCCACAGTAAAAATAAATCCACATGATTAAATTAACTATCAAGCTATTACAATTTTTGAATTAAAAATTATCTTATTTAGTAATGGAAACTTTGACCATTATATAAAGCAACATTACCATTCAAAACTTGCGGTTGCGAATTTTTTTCAGCAAACAAGTTGAAGATCCCTATCTGATAGTTTCGGCAGTTAATG
This sequence comes from Maratus speciosus, assembly GCA_963932465.1. NCBI lineage: Eukaryota > Metazoa > Arthropoda > Arachnida > Araneae > Salticidae > Maratus > Maratus speciosus. The sequence continues at coordinate 554,950,762 of OZ010787.1, read as the reverse complement.
GGTTTAATTCAAGTGCTTTAACCCTTTAGTGCGCAGCTTTGCATATATGCAAACAACAGTGTTTTGAATTTAACAGATTTTTTTTATTCGTATATTCCTAATTCACACCAGAAAATTAAAATAGCAATATTTGCTTTAATTAGTAACAAACATTCCGTTTTTAAATAAAGCGAAATTAACCATTGAGACTTTCTGGTGCAAAGTCAGATTCTCTGAACTACGTAATTTCTAGAACGCATTTTATCATGTGAATAAAGGGTTAAATGTTAAGGTTTATAAAATAAATAATAATATAAAATAAGGTATTTGGACACACACACATTAAAATATTTGCTAATTTGCATTATTTTAGCGTAAAACAGCCACACGACAGTTGTTTTTACTTATATTGCAGATGTACAACAGAAGAAAAGATTCACGTATTATATGAAAAACATATCTCTGATTTTTTTCATTATTTTTCCTGTGTAATAAACCTTTCAAAGAATCATATATAATTTTTTCGAAACAAAATAAAAAATCGCGCATTTAAGGGTTAAATCGTTGCCATTCACCAACGGAATAACAGGCTATGTTCTCTCGTGAAGTTTTTGTTTCTCGTCAAGCCTCCGTATCCAGCAGAAAGTTCCTTGATAGTTCGCATCGATGTCCGTGACATCGATGGAAGTGTCGCATACTTGGTAGAGTGTGCTTATATTTGAGAGTAGCCCAACATACTGAAAAATTGTACACAGAGCTACCACCAGTCTCTTTAATAATGAGTCGCCATACACTCCTTAAGAAAATGCTTAATCCCTTAACTGTTTTGCCCGAGTGCCACTCGGGCAAAAAGAGTTTGCTATCTTGTTACTAAAAGCTTTTGGATACCACTTAATTGTAACTTTAATCTCTAGTTTGTTAAATGGCATACCTTTTTCGATTGTACAAAGCCAAATATTTTATTTTTAAAAAAGTGGTGCCGGGTCCTTAGTTTTAATTTATTGTGTTTTTGTGTTAAAAAAAAGAAACGCTTAAGGGCTTAATGCGCTCGTTGTTTATAGTTTATTCTTTACTTAAAAGAATTATTTTTTTCAAGCAAATTTTGAAACAAAATCTGGAATATGGGAAAAATCTGTATATTTGGAAAACTAAACACTAAAATAAGAAGTAATATTTCCAAAACTTCAGAAAGTTCTATACGGGTTTTAGCACTTTTTCACAGAAAACTGATAAATTACTTTTTAGAGCTCTTGAAAATAATAGACAATATCAAAGATTTATGTTAAAGTTCCGTCGTGAAGAAAAACATAGATATATCATTTAAAAATCTGTATCGTCCATGTTTAGTTTAAAAACATTTATTTGTAAAAGATAAATTATAAATTTTTGCATAAAAGGATCTTAGTGCGCAGTATTTCTCCTAACGTTATTTCCAAATAGTGTTGCCAGTTGTCCCGCGTAAATCGGGGTTCCGAATACTCTGAACACCTGTACTTTAAAGTCATTTATTCGTCTTATCAAATGGCAGAATAATCTGCGATTAAATATGGCGAAATAAACTGTCAGAAATTAGTGGTGAACAGACTATTTAAAGCCTGCATTTTTTCTGGACACCTGACAACACTATTTCCAAATAATAATCACTGTTGTAGATTTATCTCACATTTGGATGAGAACGATTATTGAGACGAAGATTACTGTTTGAAAATAGTGATACTGAAGACATACGACACTGCGACACCTGTGACACCCACATATTAGATTATTTTTAAATAAAAACATAATATATCATAAAAACTTATAAATGCATAATAGTTTAATTAAAATTATTACTTATATTTGATTGATTATCTTTAACTTATCTAATTACTTATCTTCGATTAGTCGTAAAATTGCTTCTCTAATTACTGTAATTTCTGTTATAACTTCTATTTTATAACTACATAATAACTACCTGTATATTTACATGAACTCAAATCTGTCTTAATATTATAAAAATTTGAAAAAAATATAAAGCAATGCATAATAGTCCATTTCAGTAGTCATCACTATTTTTCGCAAAAAGAATTTTCACATTTCTATGTGAAAAGCTGACCCTTGAAATTAAGTGCCAATAATTTCTTAACCCTCTGTCTACCAGAAGGGTCCAATGGACCCGACATGTACATTCAAAATATTTATTCAAACCAGAAATTTCTTCAAAACAAACTAAATGTATAAATCAGACAATAATAAGTTAAATAAACAAATTAAATAGTTTTAAGTAAAAATTCTGGTGTAGAATGTTTTTATAAAACTTGAGTAAAATTTCCGGTAGTTCTAGGGTTAAAGTTTTCTACGCCTTTGTTTTCTCAGATTAAATAAGTCAAAGAAGCTTTTTAGAAAATTCTGGTGCCAAAATATAGGGGGCTGTAAAACTTTAAAAAAAAACCACCTACTACAACCTCCATTTTTGTATCAACGGTTCTGTTTGTGGCTATTTTATTCAAAATACGCACCTAAAATTTCGAGCAAAAAATTTCCTTTTATAAATTAATGGAATAGATGACATTCATATATAATATGCATTCTCTAACTTCTATAATAATCAGTACCTATGAAATATATCATTTGGTATTTATATATAAATACTTATTAAAATATGTTAATTGAATGCAAACATTTCGAATGTTAAGTGAAACAGATATTTATATAATACAGACAATTTAAAAATATTTAAAGCAAACAGAAACCAACAAAATGCTTGTCTATGCGGATAGGTTATTTCCTGTACAAAAGCATACATCGTTTGGAGAATGGAGGATTATGGCATAAAGATCGATTATGTATGCGGGTAATCATTATCTATCATTCTTATAGGTAGTTCATCACCATGAATTATCAGCCTAGTGGTTTACAAAGATTGCAAATAAGCTCAAAAGCTGATATTTCTAAAAGCTCATTTGAGAATATTGTAATATTAGGAAATAAATTAGCGGTTAGACATTAAAGTTATTTCAGCAATGCGATGAATTAATCTTCTTAAGAAAATAATTATCCGTTTTTGCGTAATTAGGCATTTCGTAACTTTTCTTAGCCTTAACCCTTTGATTGGCGGTGATGCCGTCACGGCACCACATAATTTTAATCCCTAATTACCACATTGGCACCGGAATTTTACAATGAAAATTTCACCTTTGTTAAATACTCGAAAATATGCTTCTACTTGATTACAAATAAATTCTCTTGTAAATAGTGGTGTCATTAAATTATTTCAACATTTTATGAATACAAGAATCTTGCCCCTGAAAGGGTTAACTGGTTGACTGCCATTCATACATTGATTCTTTACTAATTTAAAAGACCAGGGTTGCCAGTTTGGTTTCCATTTTCTCTGAAATTTTGAACTCACGCCCGAAATTCATACAGAAATTTTTTTCTTTAAGTAATCCCAAAATGTTTGTCAGTAAATAAAGTAAAATATACTATTCTTATTTTCGTGTGTGATTTCCATAGATGCCAACTTTTACGCTTTTTTCTTACCACTAAAATTTAACAGTAAGTTTTGCCTTTATTAATCGTCGAAATCTGCGATTAACGAAGTAAAAAATATCTTTTATATTTTAGTGGTAACAAAAAAGCGTAAAAGTTGGCAGCTATGGATTTCAGAGTTTCTGAGTAAAAAGGAAAACCAAATTAACAACACTGTATAGCACATGATCTGATCTGGGTTAGCGGCTATTTTATTCAAAATATGCACCAAAAATTTCTTTGTATAAGTTTGTGGAATAGCTGCCATTAAACTAAGAAAAGAATACTATTAAAAATTTCTGGTGGTAGTTTGGAAAAACAGTTTACGACATCCCGGCCGTCATATGAATGGAGTTATGAAACAGGAGGAGGGGACATATAGTGCCTTTTCTACCAGTTGCGAGTGAAGTAGCTGGGAAGATTGTCACAAGATGGCGGCTGTTTTTTTAAAAATAGGATAAACAGTTTCTGATCACCACTGGGACACTTCTACACCAGTAAATTTGAATAGAAGATTTCGTCTTATTTAAGCGCTTTTTCCAATGAAAATTTCTCTCACGAATATGGTAAAATCTTCTAATTGTTTTTGCTGGTGTCATTTTGAACAGGTATTATAATCTTTTTCGCTGACAATGACAGGAGGTTGTCAAGGTTGTCATAATATGGCGGAAATTCAGGGCCTAACTACCGCCAGAGTAAACTTCCACCAGAAAAAAATTAATATTTGATTTTGCCATTATTTACGACTGAAAATTTGCATTAATAAGGCGTTTAAATAAGGGGAGATTTTCTATTTAATTTTACTGGTGGAAGTTTGCCCTGGCGGTAATGAACCCTGCGAAACTGGTTACAGTTGAAGCTTCACTATTTTAAGTTTATGTCAATTCCTCTTTATTAATAGTTCCATGGTCATATGGCGTATTCATATGACGACCGAAGAGCCGTATGGTAATTATTCCTACGCCCTTGAATACTAAGACTGCTCGCTGACAAAAAAAATGGCGACCGTCGTATGCGGATTGTTTTCAGAGTTTTACGTACCCTTGAAATTAAGTGCCAATAATTTCTTAAAGCTTTCTCCGCCTTTGTTTTCTCAGATTAAATAAGTCAAAGAATTTTTTTTTTTTTAAATACGGGTGTTGAAATATAGGGTACTGTAAAACGTTTTAAAAAAATCACCTACTAAAACCTCCATTTTCTATCAGCGCTTAGGCCTAGTATACATGGGGCGGTGAATTACTCCCAAAGTGATTATATTTAGAGCGTGCGTAGTACATATTAAAGTTGCTAGCCTCCCAGTAGGGCAGCTTTCCCATCCTGCGGCCGCTTGTAAAAAGAGGCTAGCATTGAACGAAAACTAGCTACCTGTACTTTATATGGTTATTTTTAAAATTTGAAGAAGCGTATTATTTTCGTATTGCCCATTTTAACCCTTACAGGGGCGCCGTTTCCAGTCTGCGAAAGCTTAATTTTAACCCCTTAATTCTCGCTTCCGTCATATTCTCGGGCTGTGTCTTTTACTCAAATTGTTTGATTCCTACTAGTTTTATAAAATAGTGAAATTGGCTATATTTTAGTATCGTTTTTACTGTCATTAAATAAGGTGAATATTTCTTTTTCATAAAAGTGGTGCCAATAAGCAATTTGAATTATTCAACCGTAATTTAATTCGAGCGTTAAGGGGTTAATGCCCAAATTGCCAAAAGGTACCAGTAAAATTTTAGTACAATTTCGATATCATAATATACGGGAAAAAATGCTTTTGATTATTTTCAAATAAGTTTGTTCATAAATTGCGGTGTGAATTAATTATTTGAAAATTTTTGGAGCAGAAATGCCTTGCCCTAAAAGGGTTAAAAGGTTGCTTATTACTGAAGTCTTGTATTAATAAAATGCTACAAAGCCATTATATTGGGTAAAGAAAAAAGTTCGTGGCGTTTTACCCAATAGATGGATTTAGAGTGACATAAATTTGGTAACCCTAATCCAATCAAACCATACTATAGCACGTTTGAAAGGTGGCAGTCCGTAGATCATGTAAAAAACACATTGAAACATTCATTTTTTAAGTATAAAGTTACTGAACTTTAAAATTGAGCCAAGGATCTGAAAAAATTCGCTGTATTTTACAATATTGCTTCGACCAAGGCGATAACAATTTGCAGATTTGTGAAAAAAGTTATGGCGTTTATGGTGAAGGTGATTTACCAAAATCAGCAGCATACAAATGTTTTGCTCGTTTCCGTCCTGGAAATTTTAATCACTTAACTGTTTTGCCTGACCTGGGTTCAGGCAGGAAGGCGTTGCTTGATTCGTTACCAAAATCTTTTGTATTTTAAATTTGTATTCAACAGTATTTCAAAATAATTTTCTTCTCCTTATCTAACGGCAGAATTATCTCCGATTACAGATGGAGAAATAAACTGTAAGAAATTTGTGGCGTCAACGGCATTTGGAGCCCTGAGTTACGCGAGACACCTGGCGACACTATTTAAAAATAAAGGTGTTTGTCGGCATAATCCCTCAGTTCGCATTGTCGCGAATCATGCTTTTGGCCAAAAAATTCTCATCTTATCTGATTTTTCTTATTGTATAGAGATGCTGCATCACCTAGCCATTGGCAGCTGCAACATCTGGGCAAGGAGATATACCTTCTGATTGGACACAAGTGCATGTATATTAACAGCTTTTTGCCTGATATTAAGAAATTTGCTGATTCCATATCCATTTCTAGGGTTTGCTGGTAAGAGTTCCTTGTGTCTATCATTTTGATGAATTCAATGTCAGCCCTGTTTTATAATTTTGTGTGTAGGGCTTCCTTTAGCTCTTTTTCGGTGATTTGTTGTGGGATAGAAAAGATGATTATTCTTTGTTTCTTCTATATAACATCTAGTTGGTCTTTAAGTTCTGATTTTTTAAGTTTCTCTGTTATAAGTTGTGCATCTTCTTTTTTATTGCATTTCAGTTGGAGATTACCACTTCTTGAACGTATACAGACTGCATTGCAAGATCTTTAATTCACAAGTCAAATATTTTTCTTTCTAATGTTTGTGCTGTTAAATTCACACCCTTTCTTTTTATTATAAGAGTTTCTGCAGGTTTCCGAGTAGCTTTTTCGGCAAATGTCGGAGAGTTAAGCTTGTTCTGTCGATGGTTATTTTTTTGATTAAAAAAGAGGGTATTTGTGCCTTTTGTTCATTCATAATTTTAACTAGTTCCTTTTGAAAATAGTGTTAGTGTTTTCGTGTAATGATTCTATATTTTGGTGTTGATGATTGAAGTCTTATTGAAGGTTTTTTAGATTTTTAGATTTTTCTTCTGTAATTCTAAGTAATATGCTAATGTTTATTGTCAGATCATACATTGTCTTATGGTTAGTGTTCTCCGATTCTGAGAAATAAGATGTTAAGGCCTGTAGGTTTGTGAGTATTCTGTCTCTGAGTTGTAACGGTGAAATTTGATCTTTTTGGTGCAGAGTTTCTTTTTGCAGTTTTTTGCTCTGTTCTTCTATTACCTTATCTTTTTGTGATAGTTGACGTTTTAGTTTTTCTATTTCCTGATTTAGTTTTTACAAAACCTGTGGGTCAGAATCCTTTGCATCAACGGATATTTCTTCTGATGAGTTTAGTTGAGTTTTTGCATTAATACATATTTCAACTTTGTCAGTCTGTTGTACAAGTTGAGCAACTCTTTTAATAATTTCTGGGAAATCTGACACCTTCCCCGTGTTGAGCTGTACGGTGGGGAAAAAGCTCTGTTCTATCATGACCCGGGCGAGGTCTGGAATGCTATGTTCCTTTGTGCTGTTGATTAACAATTTTCTGATGTAATGCTGATACTTTTCTGCCATTTTAATATTATGAGCGGTGTGTTGCTTCAGCTGTTTTTTCAGCTGTCTTAAATCCTCGTGCAGGAGGGGTGGTTCGTTTATTAGCTCTGTATTTGGGTCAGATAGTATTTCTGCTTTCTTCATGTAGGAAATTGCTGTGGTTAGATCCATTGGCTTTTCCCATAGAATACATTCTTTTTGATCCACTAGTTTTGTATCTATCTGTAGCTGTTTTAGGTTTTGTAATATCTTGTCTTGTTCATGGATTGTAGATAGAAATCAACCTTAGTAGTCATCCGCGGCTGTAGGGTGATCCTTCGAATGATGTCTAAGATGAACGACCAGTTGCAGTAGTATTTCAGTTACATCTAGGTGTTTGGCCCAGCCATCCTTTCTGGAGAGAAGATCCTCACCCTGTGGTTTTTTTCTTATTTTCTGTTTTAGGTGTTTTTGATGGTGTCGATTTACGATCTTTGGTACGTGTATTTTGCGTACGGATTAACTGACTTGAATGAGCATTGACTGGCGTTTTGCATTTAGATTTATTCCTAAGAGACGTATGTCTTCTTATTTGTGATTGAATATGCTCAGTGAGTGTTTGTTGGTGGTCCACATCAGATTCTACCAATTCGTATGAATCAGTATCCATTTTAACTTGTTTGATGATTGTTTTTGTCTGAAGTATTAAAACGATACAGTTTAAAGATTTTAAAATTATCACTATGATGGTATTCTATGTCTTATTACGTTTTCAGAGATTAAAACGAGTAGAAAAGTTATTTGAATCGCTCCATAGAAAAAGGGCTTCAGTCACCAAATTAGCAAAATTGAGTTAACCACGGATTTTTGTTCTTATAGGGTAGACCCATGTTTCTATGCAAAAGGCTTCAGTTTCACTGCCATACACTGTCTAAACACAACTCAATTTTTAATGTTCTATGCAGAAAGGGCTGTAATACTAGAACGCCCGGAAGGAGTCGATTCGACTCCGACCATATGATTAAATGTCAATTGAAACCAGAAATTCTTTCACAAAATAAGTTAAATTTTAAAAACACAAATTTACGTTAAATAAATCAGTCAAATAATTTGAAATAAAAATTCTGGTGTAAAATATTTTTTTGAAACTTCAGTAAAATTTCCGTGCGTTCTAGTTTTAAACAGCAATGTTTTTTTAGTTTTCTCAAAACTGCGTTTCGTTGACTGAAGCCGTTTTTGCATGGAGTCATTCATTTTGAGAATGTTTAAAATATGTTAATGATTAGATCCATCAATATTTATATATAAATATACATGAACTGTTACCAACTATGACCTGAACTTCTGCAATTACCGTCTCACTAGTTTTGAAGATTATTTATTTATTTATTTATTGAAATGCACAGTACAGACGAATCCCTTTACAGTGTTGCAAGAACATCATAAAAAATAAGAAAAAACACAATAGATATAAATCACATACAACACGAATACAAACACAAATTAAGAGATTAAAAGTTCAGAACATTTATCTTTAAAAGCAGTAAAGGACATATGAAAATATCAAGATGCACAGAGAATTCATTAAATATTTTGTAAAATTTATATAAAAAGAAATTACTAACGTAATTATATTTAAAAAATGGCAATATGATGCATTGAGTACACTTGAGGGATCTGTTCGGTACATTAAACTTAATAGAATTAAGTATATCAATACAGTCAATCATGTTATTAATAACTTTGTAAAAAAATAAATTCTATTAAATTATAGATAAAAAACTAAATCAGAAAATTTGAAGAAAAAAAAGAATTTATATATTCTTATGAGCTTCTTAAATTAATTCTAACGATAATAACAAAATTTCTTTCGATACAAAATTTCTCGTAGAAGTTGAATAAAAAAAAACAAAGATAGGCAGCTATGTTTTTTTGCATGCCCGAATGATTCATTCGAATAGTATAATCATTCATTCTCCCATCACTAGTGCTGCATCATTAGAATTTTCACTGTATAAATGAAATCTCATAAATACCAAACAGAAGCAAAACACATTTTACTAAAAACATTTCTGACTCAAAAAATAATTTATTGCACTAAGGAAGGAGGAATGGAAAATTCCAGCTATAAAAATGATTAAAAAAAAAGAGATAAAATAGAACATCTTAAAATCTTGTTTAAATCCTGCAGCTATGACGGATTTTCAAAAATCCGTCAAGAATCCGGAAGCAAAAAGAGATAAAATTTGTAATAAAAGTTATAAATAAATAAAGATATCCATGTGTGGAAAATTTTAATATACTGTTTACAAAATAAAAATATACAAAGTAAATCTTATAAAAAATAAATAATTAAAGAGGATATATTTCGTCTGTTTAAAAAATAATAAAGTTACTTTTCAAGTGAAAAGTTTTAAGTATTTTCTAACGGGATTTGCATTTGTAATGGGAAAGAAATGAACAACATGTTTCAAAATCTTCAGGGATTTGATTTCTATAGTTCGAATGAAAATGTTATTACAGGAGGAAAGTGGAAAATCTTAGAAATTTTTGTAAAACTGAATTCCTTTTTCCAGTTTTCTATTTCAAAAGAACAATAGCATTAAACAATCTTTAAAAAGAACAGCCAATGGAATAAAAAAAGTATTTCTTTTTTTTTTTGGAAGATGTGAGAAGATTCAAAAGCTTTTCATTTAAAACTGCATACAGATCTCAACTTTAATGTATAATCGCAGTTTTATCAATTTGTGAGATTTAACGGGGATGTATTTCAATTGCTGTTAAAATAAAAGTTTATTAACCACGTAATTCTCGCGCCCGTGATTTTCACGGGCAGTGTAGGCTGCTTTTTTAAAATTCAGATTATTTGATTCCCAGCAGTTTTTTAAAATAGTATAATTGGCTTCCTTCTTGCAAAATTTTATCTGCTATTAAATAATATGAATATTTCTACTTCAAAAAAGTGGTGACAATAAAAAAAATCTGAATTAAAAAAAAATAGCTTGCACTAATCGGGCGTGACGCTTAAAGCGCTGCTTAACTGAATGAGAATGAGAAGTTATGAATACTACGCCGATATTGACTGCCTTTTTAAGAACTGTTACTGTTTTTCAAATTTGCATATGTATCAACTATTCATCAAACGCGGAAATTTTTAAAATAATTTCAAGAAAAAAAAAATCCCCACGAGAATTAGCGATAGTTTAATTTAGGGGGTGTCCAAACTTTTTATCTGAAAGTCATTTGCCACCAATGATTCTGAAATGCCGTGTTCTTATTTAACAGTGCTTCCCCTTGGTCGTTTTTCGAATACCAGTATTTCTAAAGAAAACTTTTTGTCCGTTTTGACGAAATTTGCATCAAAAAATCACAGTTCTCTGAAAATTAGGCAAATGCGCTGGCACAAAATGACGTCTGATATAGGTAAATTCTTCATCAGCATTTTACGATTCCTTGAATTTTATAAGACCAGTGTTTTCTACAAGGTTCGAACACTCCTTATAATTCCCAAGGAGTGTGACACCACTATTAATGATAAGAAAATTTCTATTTGATTTTTTAAACACAGATTCCCAACGTTTCGTTTGTTTACAGAATTTTCAATATATATATACCGTAAACCAGGGGCTACTTTGGGCCACATTTTCCTAGTTCCACTAACATTTCCATTACTAAAAAATATTATATATGATTTTTCAACGTCGAAATTGAATTGTAAGCAATTAACATGAAACAAGGAAGCAAACTGTATGGTTTTAAAGAGGCAATTTTTTATTATTTTATTTTTTAACTATTTTTAAAGTTTTGGAACAAAGGAGCCCCTGCCAGGGGCTTCTTTGGTCCATTCACTTATTTTCACGTAAAATGAATACATTTCATGTGATGGAATATTGAAATCCCCTTGCAATAGAATCTGCTAATGATTTAACACTGCAAACCTGATAAACAAACGTTTTTTTAGCATTTAAACGCAATAAACCAACTGCTAATATTAAAGACACGAGAAACATATTTCATCACGTTATCCTCAGCAACTGGAACAAAAATAATGAATATAACATTTTGCAGTGGCGCTGCCAGGATGTGTGTGTGTGTGTGGGGGGGGGGGGGTGAGGCACTGGATACCACTTTTTTTATAAAAGTTTTCTTCCCTTTATTTTATCGAAAAAGTTTTGCAACTAAACTATATGAATTTCACTATATTAAAATAGTGGTGAATTGAGCTTCAAAACCCCTACGCTGGATGCGCCACTGTATTTTGCTACAGTAACATTTGAAAAAATGTTACTTAATACATTTTTAAAGAGATTTGGTTGTATAAAAGGCATTTCTAAGTAACTGGTACTACTTCCGGACCAAAAAAGGCCTGGCACAAAGTAGCCCCAAAAAACTAGTTATCATGTTAGTTTTATGAAAACGTAAACATTTTCTCTCAAAATAAAAAGTTAAAGGATAAACTATGATCACACATGGGTTACAGGTTACTAAAGATAATATTTTGACGCTTACCCTATTTGTATCTCTTATCCAGATTGTCTCACTATAGAAAGTTTCGGGAGTTAAAATCTACACACGAAAACAGTTGTTTACAATCACATCCAGTGTTGCCCCTAACAAAAATTTAAATTACCCCCAAACTACTCAAATACCTTATAGTAGGGTATAAAATATTTTTCAAGGGCAAAAACTCCGAATTATCTTGTATTGTTTGTTCAATACAAAGAATAAAATCTTTTTTATGGGATGGACCAAAGTAACCCGCAAGGACCAAAGTACCCCGGTTGACGATATATATATTGCTGATAAATAAGGAGAAAAATGCTATTACAAATTTCTGGTATAACTACGCGAAACCTGTTTCTAAAAGCATTCTTCGTCTTCATTTTCTGTAATCAAAAAATGAGCATTAAATAATACTTTAACACCCTTGATGGGCGCTGGGATATACAGGGTGATCTTTTTTAAAGTGACAGTGTTTGGAGCGCCCTGTAGCGCGATCTAATAGCCAAAATGGCACCAAACTTGGTATTTAGACTAATCAAGACATGGGAAAAAGGATTCCGTGAAAAAAATAGTTCCAAAAATCGCCGCTAGGGCATTTTGTGGCCATGCTGTAATTTACAATAACGAGAATTGGCATAAAACACGGGTATCAAAGAAAAATGCAAATGTTGTGCGATGACAGCGCCAGTAATAGGGGCTATAAAAGCAAGTAGTAGACAGCTCCGACAAATAATCTCAGTTGAAGTAAACGAGCTCTAGTGGACATGCCTCTCACGTTACCGGAACGTGCGTTACTGGTGAGGCTGTATTATATGAATCAATGTAATGAATCCGCAGCTCTTCGGGAATTTCGAACCAGAAAAAAATTACGAAAGGGGCCTTTATCGCTGAATGGTCTTAAAAATGATTAAGAAGTTCGAGGAAACGGGGTCACTGACCATTCGCGCTGGGAGAGGACGTAAACAAGTATCAGAAGATGTAATAACTGATGTGGCAACTGCAATTGTCGAAGGATCGCAGGGAACCATTGCTGGTACTTGCAGCGCCCGGGGTGTAGCTCGACAACTGGACATGAACTATTCCACGGTATGGAGAGTTTTGCAGCGCGTTATTGGATTTTACTCCTACAAAATCAGCTGCTTGCACGTACTGAAACTAAGTGATTATGATAAGCGAGTGACATTCGCTCTATCGTTTCTTGCCAGGGTACAAATTGATGATGCTTTCCCATGGCACGTTCTGTGGGGAGATGAGTGCCATTTTTATCTCAATGGGTCCGTAAACACACAAAATAGCCGAATTGGGCTTCAGAGCAGCCTCACACCGTGCATGAAATCCCATTAAATTCCTCAAAAGTCACTGTTTGGTGTGGAGTCACAGCCGAATTCGTAATTGGGCAATTCTTTTTTGAGACCATCACTCCGACAGGACCCGAAACGTGCACGTAAATGCAGAAAGGTACCACGAAATGCTGCAAACATTTATTATTCCACAACTTCAGCAAAGAAACCGTCTCCAACAAAGAATCTTTATGCAGGATTGTGCTCCGCCACACATTAGTAATAAGGTAAAGCAGCTGTTGCGCCAAAACTTCACTGATGATAGAGACATAATTCGGAGTTTTCCAGTTGCATGGCCGCCTCGTTCCCCTGACCTCACGCCATGCAATTTTTGGCTCTGGGGTTATTTGAAATCTCAAGTTTATGTTGGTGGAGTATCAAAATTGTCTATTCTAAAGGACAACATAACAAAGACAGTGCGGAATATTCCTCGTGATATGTTACGTACGGCTGTGGAGAACGTTATGCACAGAATGCACGGTGTTATTTCTAAGAACGGTGCTCACATTGAAGGTGGTCTAATTCCTCACCGGGGAAGTTAATGAGTAAATAAACATTAATAATTTAACTGTACGATTGTATGTGTTAATATTTTTCTTTTCTATCATTTTATACATTGCAAAGCGCCCCAAAATGCCCTAGCGGCGATTTTTGAAACTAGTTTTTTTCATGTAATCCTTTTTCCCATGTCTTGATTAGTCTAAATACCAAGTTTGGTGCCATTTCGGCTATTAGATCGCGCTACAGGGCGCTCCAAACACTGTCACTTTAAAAAAGATCACCCTGTATTATATCCAACCTAAGTTTAATCAAGATTCGTACTGGAAACTTTAAAATAAATTTTTATTTTTATAAATTTGGTGGGAAAAGTTGTAAATTTGCTTTTGCTTATTTTGAAATGAAATTTTTCGCCGATTCCGGTGTGAATTCAACATTACAGGAACACAATCACTTGCCCTTCAACGGTTTAAAAAAAGTTCTGGAATTAAAATTACAGCAACCGTACAAGTGCTGAAAAGAATTTCGCACACGGCAGTCGCCAACTTTGTGCCAGCACGTGGACTTAGAATTCAGAGAACTGAGCTTGGTTGCCAGTTTGGCCTCCATTTTTATTTTGAAATTTTGCATACATCCCGGAAATTTTGAAAGAAGTATTTGAACTTTATGTAATCACAAAATTTCTGTCATTAAATAAAGCCAGAAATACTGTTTTTAATTTCTGGTACGAATTCGGATCTTTTTATCCAGGTATAGGTATCTATCAAAGCTGTAAGAAAGTGTTTTTCATAAACAAGGTAAATTTCCTGTTCTAAAATGGTGCATTCTTAGTGTCCCGCATCCTTAATAATACAAAAGCCTTCTGTAACTTGACTATAACAACACAAAATGTGCTGAAAATGGCCACCTCAACTTTCAATATACAAGGTGGCCATAATTAAACTGACAGTACTGAGTGTTCTGTCGCGCAATCTAATTGAGAGATTGACGCCAAATTTTGTAAGAAGATTAACCCATAAATGCGCATTTTTTTATTTTGTTTCGAAAAAATTATATATGATTCTCTGAAAGGTTTATTACACAGGAAAAGCAATGAAAAAAATCAGAGATACATTTTTCATATAATACGTCTATCTTTCCTTCTGTTGCACATCTGCAATACAAGTAAAAACTACTGTCGTGTGGCTGTTTTACGCTAAAATAATGCAAATTTGTAAATACTTTAATAAGTATGTCTCCAAATTTCCTTATTTTATATAATTATTTATTTTATAAAACTTAACCTTTAACCATTTTTTCCCATGATAGAATACGTTCTAGAAATTACGTAGTTCAGAGAATCTGACTTTACACCAGAAAGTTTCAATGGTTAATTTCGTGTTATTTAAATGCGGAATGACTGTATTTTAATTAAAACAAATATTGCAATTTAATTTTATGGTGTGAATTAGCTATATGCGAATTAAAAAAAAATCGATTAAATTCAAAAGAGTGTTGTTTGCATATATGCAAATCTGCGCACTAAAGGGTTAAACAAAACGGGGGACGAAGGTGTCCACGAAATAAAATTGAGTTCCCAAAGTCACTGTTAGGGGAATGTGTGGCGCAGTGTAATAGAAAAGAGAGTTTTAAAAAATACAGAATCAATACTAAAATCGTTAAATGGGCTAAATAAAAAGTAATGTTATTTCAGTATTGATTCTGCTTTTTTAAGAACTATATTTTCTGCTACACAGCCCACATATTCCCCTAGCGGTGACTTTTGGAACTAAATATTTTCTTCGCGGAATCCTTCGTCCCTCGTCTTGTTTAATCTTACTTACAAAATTTGGTGTCCTTCTCACAATTAGATCGCGCTACAGAACACTCTGAGTACTGTCAGTTTAATTATGGCCACCATGTACATTTCTGCTCTGATAATGACACTGGCACAAGTTACAAAGGATTCCTTCTGCACAAACTCTACAATAATCATGGTGATGTTCTTTTGAACACTGGCGTAGTCAGTGAATGGTGTTGGGGAGGGGGATATTTGTATTCCATTATTTCTTCGAACAGAAATATTCGTCTAATTTAAAGGGATAATTTTAAAAAAGTTTTTTTAGTAAATGAGGTCACCCTTGGTTTTCCCTGGCTACTCCCCTTATATTGAGTCTGTTGTAGATTATGAATACTGTTCTCTCATACACTTTTCCAACAAGTTCATAAAAAAGAGGCGTATTAGTTTTTACTGAAAATAAATCTGTCACACTTACGAGTATAATTCTCATGTTCTTATCGTAGTAATTGGAACTTGCACAAATTGATAAATTGCTTGAGTATTTTTTTTTAACTAAGCAATAGTTGTCCCTGAATAAACAGATACTCCTCATTTCTCTTTTTTACATTACATGCTTGCTTTTTTCATAATAAAATAATTTAAGGGAGCAGGACAGTATTTCATTAATGGCGTTGGCCAAAAAACTAACTAACCCAGGCATATAAAATTTGTTTATAATATATAAGATGAAATATCAAATGTCCCACCTGTGATTTCTGTAAGAAGCTGCTAATGACTCTTTTCATCTGAAAGAAATAATATTTTATTTATCTAGGTGGCACTGAAATTAGATTACTTCCATTCGATGAAAATATTCCACTGAGATCATATCTGGAGAAGGAAATAAGAATTTATTTTCTCTTGAATACTGTATGAAAAAAAGAAGAAAAACAGGATTAATTATTGATTATATGACATTGGATGGTTTCGACAGGTTTAAACTAACGGGCTGCTAGGGCAAATTAGGCCTAGAAGCCACAACAACTTAAAGCAGAGTTTAAGATTAAGTGTCCACTGACATGCAGAAATAAGTTAGGATATAATTCAAACATAACTTTATTAAAACCAATTAAAAACATGATTAAATGTATTAAATATAACAATATATGGCCATAACTTCGGCCAAGAACTTAAACAGCTCATATATTGAGCCTTTACTAATATCAGTTACATTACTGAAATATAACATGCAAAACGAGCCATCTGAACATGAAGTCGCTCCAATATATACCATACAGACAGAAATCAGCTTCGTAACTAACAGTGAAACAAGCAGTTATAGAAATGAGCCAATTAGAAACCAGCGTACGTCATCGGCACGATGACGCAATACCTAAGTTGGAATTCAGTCATTCATCTCCAGATGCGTGGAATTCGTAAATGTATGACGTCATATCGTCAGAAAAACGAAACGCTCGTAAGTTAAAAGTTGAAAAGATTTCGTAGCTAAAACTAGAAAACAAACATGATACCGAGCAGTCTCAGAATTGGGCCGCAAAGCAAAACGACTTTAAACGTTGATATCTATGCCGTATTTAGATATCGGCAAGAAATGCCGCGATATGACATCATAAACTGCCTTTTACACATTGATGTATCGTATCCATCAAATCGGAGCAGCATCTTCCGGTTTAAAACAATAGGATGACAACAGCTAGCACAACACGACGTTCTCACATGAAAAATTCAACGTAGACTGAAGATTCATCGAGGCTGCAAAAGTGATAAAAGGGTTGAGACAAAAGAAAGTTTTCTTAATCAGCTGTTTTTATTGTGCGGATTAAAGTTTTAAAGTTTAATGTCTGATGAGTACTGAATGGTGCTGTCCTCTTTGGTCAGAGAAACGAAACAAGGACGGTAGAAATAAAGTTTCGTGGTGCTGCCATCTATTGACAGTATGAAGACTGCTAACTGTTCATCTACCTGTAACACAGTGCATTGTTGCATATAATCACAAACATATATTGTTCATAAGAGCATATATAATAATTCACAAGTGTGTATATTGTAGCATATTTTACATTCACAATCCTTTTTCTTGAGTAGATGAATATTAATTGTGTAGGTTCTCACGCAAAACTAATTATAAGAAGGATGAATTTTAACATTTCAAGCCAACCATTTTAACCCTTTCAGGGGCAAGGTACTTCTATTCGCAAAAGGCTGAAATGAATGAACAACACCTGAATTTACAAAAAAAAATTATTTCAAAATAAGCAAAAGCTTTTGTTCATGTACTTAATAAAAGGAAATTTTCCATTCCAATATTCTGGCGCAAATGTGGCACTTAGGGATTAAAATTAAGTGGTCCAAAAATGAACCACCGTCCTTGAAGAGGTTAAATGATGAACGTAACTGCTGTTTTAAAGCAGATGAAAGAAAGTCCTTTCACACAAGTCCCTGTCCGGTTTGAGTACAGTAATTTACGTCGTATAAGCCATGGAATAAATAAAGCTGTTTTAGACCAGAAATTTTACTGAAGAAAGAAGTTAATTATATACGACAAGGTAATAAGTTTAATTTCAATAAATATACTTCCTGGTGTCAAACATACTTGTTTAATCTAGTGATGGCATAATGAAGGATTTTGATATTCGAATGAATAATTCAAGGATTCGTGAAAGCATAGCTACCAATCGTCGTATTCTTTTTAATTAAATACTACCAGAAATTTTATATAAAAACGAAATTAAGAGCCACATGCAAATAAGTTATTTTAAATAAAGTGGCGGGCGAAGTAAAAGTAGCGAACTATGTCACAACATTTATCAGGCATGTTTTTTGTAATCTGTAAAACATAACCATTTTTAAACTAATTACTTTATCTATTCTATATCGTTGAATGCCAGTCGCACCCCTTCCCGAAGATAAACGCCAAGAATCCGGTGTATAGTTAAAGGCACACATATTAATACAGACTTGAACACAATTAATACAATAATCCAACAGGAGTGAAAAATTAGCCGGGGCCAAGACTCGAACCTGGGTCCTTTCACTGGCTAATGTTTCACTTCTGTCGGGTTATTATATTAATTGTATTCAAATCTGTCTTAATATATATACCTTTAAAAAAATTCAATTCAGACGTTAATTTATGCAGTGGTGGAAAATTGGCACAGAAGAGGAGCCTATTGACACCACTAAATTATAGTAGTATTTTTCGGCTTATCTAATGACAGAATTTCTGAGTTTCCATTAAAGTGATGAATACTATAAAATATTAGTGGTGTCAATAGGCTCCTCCTCTGCGCCAATTTTCCACCACTGATTTATAAGTGCTTTAAAGGTGTATATTTGTTAAATAAAAATTCATTAAAATATTTTGTGAGAAAACGTTTTTAAAAAATGTATTTGATTACTTAATCGACAAATTATAAAACTTTTGCTGGTTAAACACAAATCACTAATTATGTATTTTCTTACAGTAACCAATAGTTTTAAATTACTTTAAGTTATGAGTATACTTCAAGGTTTGAAAACATTAAGTATACTTTTAATGATGACAGGGTAGATACTTAACTTTAGCACTAATTAATTAACAAAGCCGATCATCATCTCCGTATCACTGCTAAGAAACACTAGAAAATTTTAAAAATAAAATTCGAGTGTAACTCAATATTTTATAAAGATTTCATAAAGACATTCTTTCAGTTTTAATTAGGAAAGATATATAGTTTATTTTAAAACGGAAACTTATTTGTATAATATTTAGATAAGGGCAATAGAATGCTTTATTTTATGAAAATTAAATTTTCCTTTAATATATTTCAGCTTTATTTTAATAAGGAAGGCAGAGCTAGATTCAATATTCGAATTTTAATAAACATAAAAGTTGTATTAATGGAAGAAATCTGATTCACTGCATCACGTTACACATTTTTTATAAAGCAGAAATAAAAAAATTTCATATATATAAACTCAGAATTATTCACTCTTCCAAAAACGTTTAACTCGGGAGTTTATGAAAATATTTTTGAGTGTCTCTCCACGCTTCTGTCCATAACATTAGAAAAATATCGTTCTGATTAATTTAGACACATATTGCAGGAGTGATTTCATCCCGGTACAGGGATTCCGGCTTTGCCTTCTTTTGATTTAGAAATTCAGAATTCATACTGGAAATACTAAGGAATATTTACTTTAAGGAATAAGGAATTTCTCGAAATATCTGTCATAAATTAAATAAGAAAATAATATTCTTTCTCTCCGGTGTGGATTCAGAATTTCTAAATGAAAAAAGACACTAACTGGCAACCCCGTTCTGATATTCGCATATACAGGGCTGCCACAGGTGACTATTTTTATATTCTGATTGCACCACTATTATTAAAAAATACATTTTGTAGTATATTTATCTTGCAAATGTTATCAAAGCATATGTAATATGTATGTTTTTTTGTTTTCAAAAAGTGGCGCGAAATACTAGAATTAAAAAATAGTCACCTGTGGCAGCTCTGCATATTTAGTGACACTGCTTTCGTATAGACAATTTATTTAATCTAATAATTTTGAGATTAAGTAAGACGGAATTTTTATACGTTAATAGTGGTATTCAAACTACCGGAACACAATTACCCTTGCTATTAGTTTCTGATGACTCTGATTTGTTATTTTACAGAATTTTCCTGTAAATAAATGATAGGTTTATCCAATTATGGGTAACTACGATGTACGTAAATATTTATTAAACATTTAATACGTTATTTATCGCATTGCTATATAAGCGTAGAACCAACAGAGTGAAAAAAGGTTCAAGCCGGAAATCGAACCCCGGAACCCTTGGAATAGCGCTCCAAGTGCTCTGCCATTTAAGCTACGAGGACGATACCCAGCTTAGCATCTCTCACTCACATATGTTGGTAAGGCAGCAACTGCAGCACAAGATGGAATAGTCTTCATGAGCACACAATCCTGCGGCAAAACATGAGACACAATGTGCACGTGGGAGGGGGGGGGGGCGTTTACCGGGCAGCGGCACGGTCTGTTGGCTGGTGTTATTTTGGTTTCGTGTTTTTTCAAGTTTTTTTAGCCATTTGGAAAAATGGTTATTGTTCTCGTCAGGGTAGGAAATCAAAAGTATATCTGAAGGTTTTTATTGGTTTAATCCGCATTTTATTCGTTTTCTGATTGGTCTATACAGTAATCTGTATTTGCCTTTACTTTCAACAGAGATGGATACCTTCTGTTGCCACTATGACAAAAAAGTAATAAAAACTACAAAAAAAAATTAATAACCCAGAAACAAACTGAGATACAGCTTTCAAACAAATTGCATTTAAAAGTACATTTTGTTTCTCTATCCGACGGTGTAAAAAGTAATATTGTCGGATGTTTAGAAGTTTAAGAATGAAATTTCATTTAAAATTGATCGTCAGATTTCCAAGAAATGTGACGATGGAAAAGCCTTTTCCCGAACAGCCAATGAAATGCTTGGATAATACGTAAGTTTCAGGTGGATAATAACTAATGAAAATGAAAGAAAATGAATAACAATTTCTGCCAAAGAGTTAATTTTAATTTGTAAGATTTTCACGTGCAAAGGAAAAATGGAATAAGCCAATTAAAAATAAAAAAGATAAATAGGACAGGAATGAATACATATAAATATTTCACACCAAATAAGAGTCGCAGGCGATTTTTGTCGCTTGGAATTTTTACGTGTAATAACACTATTAATGTTTAATTCATGGCGTACGTAATGTATGATCAACTCCGTGCGATTTTTTATGTCTTAAATTTTAGTCTTTGAAAAAATCATTTTCCAAATGGTCGTTGTAATTTGTTAAATTGCTTTTTTTTTATTTATATCGGTGTTTAGTTCTGTGGTAAACCTTTTTGAATTGTTTGTGCTACTGTGTGCGAATTACTGGACTCTGTGTGTTGTTGTTATGTTAGGACGGGCTGCAGATAGCAGCATGGTAAGTTCAGTGATTAATATAGTGAAAGATGAAGTATCTGCGCAACCTCCGGTGGACAACGTGGAGTCGATGGAAGTTTTGTAAAATAATCGGGTTAGTGACGAAAATAATAGTAATGTGGCTCGTTCATCGATGTCATTGGATTTACTTCTTTATTAGGCGGCGGCAAATGGAGGTAAGGCATTTAATATTTTCATACAAAGTACTGACTCAAAAGCTATACCGCAACGAGACCCAAGAGCGGTGTAAGCGGAGATTAAAAAGAAAATTACACTGGTGGCTGACATTGAAAATGTCCGCTATTCGAGAAACGGGTGCATAATATTCAGGACAAAAAATGTAGCCTGTGCTCCTGAAATTGTAAAATGGTCAGAATTTTTAGGGGTGACTATTCGAATTCGGGCGATGTTGGAAAACATAAAAAATAAATTTCTGATTTTTAACATTCCTGTGGACATTCCTTTGGCCGAGTTAGGGAAGGAAATTGAGGAAGTCAACTCAGTAAAGATTTTTGAACTTAGAAGATTCATACGGAAGGACTCTCTGAACAAGGTGTCGCCGGTTTTGGTGACGTAATTAGGCACGAATTTACCAGCAGAGATAAAAATCTGGAGCTCTATTTATTCCATACGTCAGTTTATAGACAGGCCACGCCAGTTCAGCAAATGCTACAAATTTAACCACACAACTGGTAAGTGTACTTCGGACCAGATTTGTGTCACATGTGGCACTGTGCATACGTGTCCTTTCACATCGCCGATCAGATGTTCAAACTGTGGGGGCAAACACAGAGCAGATTACTTGCAGTGCCCATCCCGTTCGAAAGACGTTGAGTTTTGAATTTTAAAATATGAATTTTTTGTCGTTTGTGGAGGCCCGGGGAAGATTCTTTCAGAGGTCGAGCACCGGATCTTATGCCAAGGTAGCTAGTATCAAAAAATCAGATTATGAGGAAATACAGAAAATAATTGAGAATAGGACGAACAACTTGGTACGTGTGTTGGTGGAAATGACTGCCAAACACTCAGAAAAGGTACTGGACTCAATTAATACGCTCAGTAATTTCATAATGAAATTCATGGCAGAGCTCAGTGATTTGCAGCCTGGGCGGAAACGTCCTAACAGAAAGGAGGACAGAGAATAAAAAAATTAGTTTTATTTATGTTTTAGTTGATTGTTTTCCTCTTCTCCTTTTGGTTGGTCACAAATGTTGGACTGTTTTTCTTCGTTTTTTGTGGGCTGGCGTTTGCGAAATATATTTTGCCTGGGTAGTTTATCTGCTATGTTTCTTCTTGCTTCTGTTTTTTGGTTTACTGGTTTTCTGCTTTATTTATGGATATAAATATAATTCAATGGAACTGCCGTAGTTGGATGAATAAACTTCCCTAGCTTAGTCACCCTCCCTTCTCAGTTGCCGATATTCTAGTTTTTCAAGAGACTTTCCTGTTTCTGGACAAGTTGGTCTCCCTTCCTGGAAAAAATTTCTATAGGCCTGATAGGCTGGGTCGCCCAGTTGGCGGGCTGGCTATTGCAGTTAATAAAAAGTGGTCTTCAGTTAGTATC
Source organism: Maratus speciosus (assembly GCA_963932465.1). Taxonomy (NCBI): domain Eukaryota; kingdom Metazoa; phylum Arthropoda; class Arachnida; order Araneae; family Salticidae; genus Maratus; species Maratus speciosus. The sequence continues at coordinate 554,927,824 of OZ010787.1, read as the reverse complement.
AACCTCCCTGATTTAGGGTCTGCGAATGAGTTATGGGTGTTCGTTGTCTTTTCAGCTCTGTATACCTGAATATCATTAACCCTCTGTCTACCAGAAGGGTCCAATGGACCCGACATGTACATTCAAAATATTTATTCAAACCAGAAATTTCTTCAAAACAAACTAAATGTATAAATCAGACAATAATAAGTTAAATAAACAAATTAAATAGTTTTAAGTAAAAATTCTGGTGTAGAATGTTTTTATAAAACTTGAGTAAAAATTTCCGGTAGTTCTAGGGTTAATGTCTATTCTGGTTCCGGTCTAGTTGTTCCAGATATAGTCAAGCTTTGTCGTAGTATTGTTGGCCCGACTTTAATTCTGGGGGATTTCAGTCTTCACCATCAGCTCTGGGGCTCCCATGTGTCGTCGCGGAACGCCGAGGCCTTCGTGGATTGGCTGTGTGGCAGTTCCTTTTGCCTAATGAATTCTTCTGATCCAACCCATATTACCCCAAGCGGGGTGTGCTCCTTAATTGATCTGTCTCTATGCTCGTCGGATTTGTCGGTAGGCTCAACTGTTCAAGTTGAAGAGGATACATATGAAAGCGACCATTTTCCAATCAACATAATGTAGAAACCTGGACACCTCTGCAGCCAGGTTCCATTTTTTACAAATGGCTTGCATTTGCCAGGTGGTAAATGAATCTCTGGGGCACTCTCCTATTGCACATTATAATTCTTTTCTGGATTTAGTCCGAGGTGCTATGCACCAGCCTAGTTTCCCAAGGAAGCACCCTGCTAAAGGTCTCCCGGTGTGGTGGTCAACTAAATGTAGCGGTTTGCTGAGGCAGAAGAGATATTGCCTTAAGAAGGCCCTCCAGCTGGCGTAAACGGAGCTCTGGATGAAATTTAAACAGGCTACAGCTAGACTTCGTCAGGCTATACGGGATTCTAAACGACGGTGCTGGAACTCTGTGTGCTGCGACGCAAAAGATCCGGGTATCCTTTATAAAGTTTTCTGCAAGTTCAAGAACCGGCAGTCCTTGTCTCCTTATTCCCACCTCTGCCTGAGGCACGCTGACATCCTTAGCTCAGAGGCGAGCACTCAATCGGAGCTCTTTGCAGATCACTTCAGTGAGTCTGCGTGTCATGTTCCGATCCCCCTAATCTTTGGTGCTGACGAACCTGAAAAGCTGAATTGAAATTTCACAATGACGGAAATGAACAAGGCCATACGTCGGACTAAAATAACAGCTCCTGGTGAAGATAAAATCAGTGCTGGATTCTTTAAGGGACTCTGATCACTCCTTGGAGTGTCTTTTCAGTATCTATAACAATATCTGGTCCACGGGCGACATTCCTTTGGGGTGGACCTCTTTCCTGATTATTCCTATTCTTAAACCAGGTAAACCTAAATCTGACACCGCTTCCTACCGGCCTATTGCGCTTACCTTGGTCATGTGAAAAATATGTGAAAGAATAATCGCCAACAGAATCACCAATCATCTTCTCGAGAATAAAACCCTTGACCTTGGAGGGGTATTGTTTTCAACCGTTCCGTGACAGCCAAACTGCAATCACAACACTCCACCTTGACATCAAGCAGGCCAAACTGGAGAAAAAATTTGTCCTGGGTATTTCGCTTCACATCCAAGCTGCTTATGATTCTGTGTATATTGATGGTCTGATACTCAAATGCGCTAAGATTGGAATTGTCGGCTCGATTCTCCTCTGACTTCATCGTTTCCTTTCCGGTCGGAGTATCAAGGTGCTGTGGAGGGGTATCATGTTGTCTTCCCGCACGACTGGTCGAGGAGCTCCGCAGGGTGCAGTATTAAGCCCGATCCTCTTTAGTATCTTCTTGTATGATTTTTTCGAGGTGCTGGAGGGGCTGGGTATCAAGTTTCTGATTTATGCTGATGACATTTTCCTTTACTGCATTAATTCTACCCTATCTATCTGCCATGCAAAGTTACAAGAAGCCTTGCGCCTCATCACCCAGTGGTGTAATTACTGAAAGTTATCCATTCTCCCTGATAAAAGCCACGCGATTAACCTTTCCCGCAGACGTGCAGAGCGTGATTTTGACTTCAGCATCAATGGAGGCCTGATTGAATGGAGCGAAGTTGTTAAATTCCTAAGATTCCACGTGGCTCATCGCGGAGGATTCAGTAGCCATGTTAATTAACTGCGAAGGAAAGTGTTCTGCCGAATTACCATGCTAAAATCTCTGGCCTGCAAGAGTTATGGTGCAAGATCTAGGCACTTGTTGACGCTGGCACCTGCTTCAGTATATAGGGTGCAAAGGAAAGTCCCTTTAACCTGAAAATACTTACGAACGGAGAGAGCTAAAGCTATGCAAGTGAGGTAACGGTATAGTAAAGCGACTACGGCCGATTTAATGCAAACTACAGAAGCGCCCCCTAGTGGCGAAATTTGGAAGATAGCCATTGCAAATCGAAAACAAAAAGAGATAGAGCAAAATTTCCAATTAGAAAGTTTTAGAGCATCAATTAATTAGTATAAAACGACATTTTGGTTTACATGGATAAAATAAATCTTCGCCTGTATACCCAAAAATGTCCGAAATCGATGCACTCTATTTTGTGTAAACTTTTGAACGGAATCGCCAGAAGTATGAAGAAATACGCACAATTTGTTGTATAAATACGTACTTATCTCAATAAATTTTGATAACATCACACACACAAAAAAAAGACAAACTGTCTCACAGTGATAAAAGTTAATATTCAGTATGTTCGAAAAGTTCGCCATTGCTCCCGATACACGTTTGTATTCGTGAGAGTAAATGTGAATCCACATTTCTCAGCACGGAACATCTATTGCGAGCCTCTTCAATACGACGACATAGATTTTACCCTTTCAAGGGCGGTGGCTAGACAGTCTAGCCACCTAATTTTAATTCCAAAATTGACAAATGACACCAAAAATATTTTAATAAAATTTTGCTTTTGTAATGGCAGTGCAAATTAGCGGGGTTTTATTTTCTAAAAAATTCGTTTGAATATTCTGGTGTCAGTCAATTATTTCATCATTTTACGAACAGAATTCTTCTACCCTTGAAAGGATTAAACTAAAATTTTAAATGTATTGGGAATTAAATTTTTACAGACAACGTCACAATTTTCAATTGCGCACTGCTGCATTTCCGAAATGTGAATATGCAAAGAAGAATCGTCGCTCATCGATTTCGGATATTTTTGGGTATACAGGTGACGATTTATCTTATCCGTGTGAACAAAATGTCGTTTCGTACTAATTAATTGATGCTCTAAAACTTTCTAAATGGAAATTTTGCTCTATCCCTTTTCGTTTTCGATTTGCAATGGCTATCCTCCAAATTTCACCACTAAGGTCGCTGCTGTCATTTGCATTAGATCGGGCGTAGCCGCTTTACTATACCATTATCTCACTTGCAAATCTGTAGCTCTCTCCGTTCGCAAGTATTTTCAGCTTAAAGGGACTTTCCTTTACACCCTATATAGTTGCATTGAATATGGGGCTGTGAGCCTTAACCCTAGAACTACCGGAAATTTTACTCAAGTTTTATAAAAACATTCTACACCAGAATTTTTACTTAAAACTATTTAATTTGTTTATTTAACTTTTTATTGTCTGATTTATACATTTAGTTTGTTTTGAAGAAATTTCTGGTTTGAATAAATATTTTGAATGTACATGTCGGGTCCATTGGACCCTTCTGGTAGACAGAGGGTTAATATGGCAAGCGTTTCAGTGTTAAACAAGCTCGAAGTCCTGCGAACTAGTACTATTAGCGGCTTTGGGGCTCCTGACGTGGGCCCCAAATGTCATCCTCCGGAAAAATGCTGGTGTTATTTCGGTTTGTGATAGGATCAAAGGCCTCGCTTGTGGATTGTGGATCAAACATTTGGCTTTAAGAAATTGGCTCCCCCTCTGGGAAAAACAGCTGCAAGCTGTTGCTAGCAACATCCCGTGTGTTTTGGATGTTTTTGATGTTTATTCTTGCATGCCAGAGTGTCTGCTTAGCTTTCAATATCCAATACCTTTAAATACGAACATTGTGCACTATCATGTATCAGATCTACCGTTCCAGAGAACTGACCTTGATGCTGCTGCAATTTTCTCTCTTTATGCTGATTTCATCCAAGTATTTACTATTCCCTGGGAAATTTTTGCTACTGACGCCTCAAAGACCTCGTGTATTACTTCAATTGCTGGTTGTTCCTCTAACAACCAATTCAGATATAGGGTTAATGATACGAATTCAATTTTCACTGCGGAGGCTCTGGCGATGGGCACGGCTCTTAATGATTTGGTTCCAGCGGCCTCTTCCAGCATAATTCTTACTGACAGTTTATCAGTATTATCTGCGCTTCAGTGTGTTAGTTGGCGGTCCCCCAAAATGATTATCTGGCTGCACAATAAAATACAGAGAATGGCCAACCACATGATGAACATTGACTTCTACTGGGTTCCAGGTCACCGGGGATTCCCCCCAATGAAAAAGCTGACAGTCTGACCCGAAGTGTCACCGAGGCTGACGCCTTGCTGGACAGGGTTTCACCAGAAGACCTATACCGCTCAGTCAAATCAAATATCAGGAAGCAGTGTGATCAGAGTTTCTTTTCTAACAAATACCAACAGTCACATGGCAATATCCCCAGCATCACGCATTCCCACACATGGGCTTTGAATAGACGTGAGGACATACTGGTTTCCCGGCTTATGTGTAAGATGGTGATCACCCCGGCTATGTTAGCTCGTTTTGGGTTGGCGGATGATGGTAACTGTAGTGCATGTCATGTTCCTGACTCTTTGGAGCACATTCTTTTTTCTTGTATAAAGTATCGATAACAGCGTGCTTTATCTTGGAACGTTTCAACTTTAACCCTCCGCCTACCAGACGGGTCCAATGGACCCGATGGGTACATTCGAAATATTTATTCTAACCAGAATTTCTTTAAAATAAACTAAATATGTAAACCAGACAATAATGAGTTAAGTAAATAAGTTCAATAGTTTTAAATAAGAATTCTGATGTGTAATATTTTTATAAAACTTGAGTAAAATTTTCGGTAGTTCTAGGGTTAAATAGTGATTGTTTTCGGTCTCTTCCGATCTTTCTGGATAAGTTTGTCTCATCTGGTGATTTTTGAATTTCAACTATGGCTTTTTTGCATCGTATTAATCGGTTTTAATGATGTCTTTTCGTGGGTTTTATTTTGGTTTGATGGATCATTTGAGACGGCAGCCATGCCGCTATAGGTCTCAAATCACCTCCCCCACTTTCAAAGTTCAGAGTTCAAAGTTCATGAGACACAAACAAACCCAGCATCGATGAACACATATATAATTTTTTAATTAATTTTTCAATTAATTTTCAGCAGTGAAATTACACTCGAAATTATTGAATATTTAATACGTAATTTATGACATTGCTATCTCTGTTGATTCTACGCTTAGATAGCAATGTGATAAATTATGTTTTAAATAGTCAATAATTTCGAGCATAATTTCACTGCTGAAAATTCATTGAAAAAATAATTTAAAATATATATATTTATTAAACATTTTCTGTATATTAGAAAACTTTTTGGCAATTTACTATAGTAATGCTTTATCAATGGATTTGTGATTTTTATGTCCATTCGTTGGTAAGTTAAGATGTGGCATTTTGTATTCCACGCAAACACGGTTGCTAAGAAAATACTAAAATTTTATTTATAACACACCTCTATTTCGTATAGAAATAGTCGCTTTTTTTAATTACAGAAATTATGTGATTCATTCAGAAGACTGATTCTGCACCTAAATAATGGTATATAAAATAAAATTTTTGAACTTTCCTGACAACTAGACATCCAAAACAACACATCAATGTCTCTTCTTATGTAATATATCGCAGAATTTGATAGATTAAACCAAGGATGGTCAACTGTGATACGCTAGACACCACTAAAATTTTATAGTAATAATTGCCTTACCTAATAATAAAATCTCTGCTATTCAACAAGCCGGCTATTTCTTTAAAACATTAGTGGTATCGGCGTGCCACAATTGGCCACCCGTGGATTAAACAATACAAAATTTTCTGAAAGAAAATACTGGTATACAGAGGGTGCTAGTCAGGGCAGCCTTGTTCAAAATTAAAAAATTCAAAGAGAAAAATATTATAATAAAAAAGTATTAAGACGGTCACTAGCCGCGGGAAGAACAGAAAATGTTAACGTTAACCTAGGGGAACGTTATTTCCAAATATTTCGCTTGCATTTTAATATATTAACACGTTGACTGCCACGCTACGGGCATACTCGTAGATTTAATATTTGTGGCTTTAATTTATTACTTTCTCACCATTATTTTAAAATTTAAAAAATGCGTTATTTATTGGCAAAAATTTCGCTGTATTAGTAAAGGGAAATTTACCTTTCAGAATTTGTGGTAGCAAACGACTTTCAAGAAGAAATTTGAAAATTCTTACTTTTTGCGTGAACGTGTTAAATGTTTTATTTTTCATAGGTTAACTAACGTCTATCTCAAACCGGGCTAGTTTTCGCTTTTTCTATTTCATTTATAGTTTTCTTATATTAGTATTCTGAATTTTAAAATAACGCAAAATTTACGAGAAAACGAGAAATTTTGAAATAATTTCGTCATAGGATTAACATTACCGTTCTCGCTTCTTTGCGGGACTAGTGTAGGCTCTCAAGAGCCCACTTTAGTCACGGAAAGAAAGGAGAGCGCTAATGTTAAGTCTATGGGGACGTCATTTTAAAATTTCTCGCTTTGATTCTAACATTTTTGACCGATTTTTTTTCTTTTCTTTTGCATAGGATAGCTGAAGACGATCTACAACCGGGCTAGTTTTTACTTTTTCCATTTTGGTTGTGGTTTTTCTATATTAGGATAGTTTCCATTTCAGAACCAGTTCCAACCGGTTCCGAAAGAGAAAGTAATTTTTAAAAAATCTGAAACCAAAATCGAAAATGTAAAAACAAGCCCTGTTGTATGCCATCCTCAGCTATCCTAAGAAAAGAAATCATTCAAACATATTAAAATCAAAGCAAAAATTTGAAAATAACACCCCCATAGACTTAACATTAGCATTTTCGTTTCTCCCCCTGACTAGTATGGACTTTTAAACATCTTTGAGAGATCTTTGTTATTGTTAAATAAGCATTATAATTTCTTTTAAATAATAAAAAAAATAAAATAAAAAAAAAGTTAAAAAATAAGCATTTATATTTTCGTTTTATTAGATAGGTACATTTTCTATTAAGAAAATGGAAGTTCTCTTGTTATTGACTATACTAAGGTGGTTCAATAATTATTGTCCCTAGTGTATATAAAATAGTTGTACTGCGATGGTTGTTGTGTAATATCGAAGCCTAATGTCTTAGGTGCCTATATGCTCAATTTCAGAACCGTAGCTGCTATATTCACATAGTTTTCGAGGGAGGAGTGAAAGGGGGGAGTGGGGGTGAAATACTGATTTTTAGCTTATGGGACTAGATTTGTGACAGTGGATGAGACATAATTAGTGTCGTTTGGACTCGGGATCATAGTGATGTAGCCACATCTCATCTACAGTCCAAATGTAGCTTCATAAGCTCCGAACCAGCATTTCACTCTCACCACCCTTCTTAAAAACTCCCCCAAAACTAAGTTTTTAAAACATCACCCCTCCCTCCAAAACTATGTTAATATAGCAGCTACGGTTCTGAAATTGAGCATATAGGCATTTAAGAGATTAAGCTTCGATATTCCGCAGTACAAATATTTTATATACATTAGGGACAATAATTATTGAACAACCTACGTAGTATTTATGTTTAAAAAAAAATCACATTACTGGTCCGCGGGATTTAATAATTTGAATTTAATTGTCCGAGAGGTCCAAAAGGTTAGGGACTCCTGATATAGATGCTTTAAAAGGTGTCCACTGCTATACAGTCCGCAAAGTGTATCGCCAAGTATGGCGGTTTGTTTATTCAGAAATTCCGAGTTCACACCAGAAAAATTTTAATACTAATTTTGCTTTATTTTATTCACGACATATTTATCATTACAATAAACAAAAAATAACTATTCAACCTTTCTGGGGAGAATTTAGAATTTCTTAACGATTGTTTTGTAAATGACACATAAATGGGTCATTTTCCGAAAAGTGTACTTTTTGAATACAAATTTTTCCCGTTTTGTTTTTCAAGACAAATTTTATTATTTTTAGAAACTTATTACTTACTGCAAGCAAAAATCAGCAATGGGCCAGCTACATTATATTTATTTTTTTTTTCAAAAACACAATTTTATTTTTAACCCTTTATCGGACAAGTCAATTCTGTGGCTGAAATGTTGAAAAGATTCACTTCCATCAGAATCTACTTACAGATTTATTTGAAAATAAAATGCGGCTTTTTTTTTTATCAGCAGAATTGTAAAAAAAAATATTTTACTAACACTTCCGGTGCGAATCGACCAGTTTTCAATAAAAATTAAGTGGTAAATATATTACCATTATCCGATAAAGGGTTAACATTATTCATGGAGGTGAACTTTATGCTACAGTTATGTTTGTGTAGTGCAACAAAGCATAAAAAACTATTTATTCTATTAGATATATAACTAAGGAGCAATTCTACATAAGAATGCATAACGAATTTATTTGGAATGAATATAAAAAAAAACAAAAAAATATTCATCTCCTATCTGGAGCTTCTTTTTATCACCCATATTATATATGTTATTCAGTTCTTCTCTTTTAAAGTTTTAAAACAATCCTTTTTGATTTACAGTCATTGTAAATTCTTGTTAAGCTTTTTGCGCTGAAATATATATTTTCAAAATTAAGAGATTCACGGAGTTGAGGAACATGCTCTGAATATTAACCGACATATTTATTTTTCTTGAGAATTTTTTTTATTCTTTAAATCAACATCTGTTGATAAAATTACATAAGCAATATATAAGCAAATATCTTAGTGTTGATTTAGTCACCTTGAATTATAGTTCACGGAGATGAGAATCTCCAATAACCATTGTTGCTTTTTTATAAAAAAATTCTAATACCTGAGTATAAAAACAAATTTCTGACTTATAATTTAATAACAGCAAACATACTGGCTAACTTTAGCATCATGGGAAACAAAATCTGATAATAATTTTGCCATTTTTTAACATGAAAATGCAACTTAATATTTGGTTCATGGAGGTGAGAATTTATTGTGTGACACTCCTTTTCGTACTCAGAAAACAACCAAAAATACAAAGAAAGTAATTAACTATGCTAAGTTACTTTGCTCTTGAGATAGTAGTAGCTGGAATAATAATTATTTAACTATTTTATTTTCAATTAAATAAGTAATCAATCATTTTCCTTAGTAACATTGGGTGTGTGACATGACACGGATGTGATATCTCACATACTGTGTACTAAGAAATAAAAAATATAAAGTAATTATAAAAATGTATGCACACAACACAATTAGTCTTCTTTCACTTTCAATATAAAACATAAATTAATTCAAAACTGTTCATATCAAATACTGAAAAAAGCTTTGTGACTGGAATAGTACACTTTTTGGAGAATGACACAAATGCGTTTAGCAGCCAGTATAGTGTAAATATTTAGATGTGAGCAGTGGAAAAGAAGTTCATGTCACTTATATGGCATATCTACTTTACAATTTTTTGAGTATATGCACCTAAACGAAAATGCATTCTTCATTTAAAAAGATTAAAAAAAAAAAATCTGATATTAATGTTTGATATCCACTACATACTTCTTTCTAACTTTTTTTGTATGTGAGTGGAGGGAGGAGATAAACTAGTTTGCAATTGTTACCGATTAATTTGAAAAATGTTTTGCTCGAAATTATTTATTTATTCTCAAAATCTTCCTTTGTCTTTATTTTAACATTACACTGTGCAGTGATCCGCATATAAATGAATATAAAATTTACTTTTGAATAGATATATTCCGTTCAATCAATCACAATATTTAAATAAAAACATTCACCTTATTTAATCACAGGTGTCTCCAATTAAATAAAGCAAAGACTTTTTCTTTAAAATTTTTTTTGATATCTAACCATAAATATGAGTATTAAATATATTTTGAAGTTGATTAAAAAAAAAAAAAAACTAAATTAACTGATGAACTGTTTTAAATTTTTGAAAAATACAAAATTTAACAAAACTTAATCCCTTAATTCTCGCTTCCGTGATATTCACGGGCTGTGTCTTTTATCCAAATTGTTTGATTCCCACCAGTTTTATAAAATACTGTAATTGGCATTATTATGTTATCGTTTTACCTGTCATTAAATAAGGTGAATATTTCTTTTTTTTAAAGTGGTGCCAATAAACAATTTGAATTTTTAAACCGTAATTTAATGCGACCGTTAAGGGGTTAAATAAAATTTTAGTCATGAAATAATTATCAAAATTTTATACAGAGATAAATCACCATACAAACTTTAGATTTATAAACACTATTATACATCACAAAAAAACTGTTTTATAAAATAGTCATTCACTGCATATTAAATAAATAATTCTGCATGTTTTCAAGTCATCTCAAAAGTAAAAATGTTTTATTATTTCATCCTAAACATTTTACAATTTTTAATACATATTTTTGTAAATTCTGAAGACAAATTAATATATTTTCTTTTTTGCACTCAAAACAGAAAAACGTATACAAAAGTGTTACTCCATAAAATCTGTCAACTTTTAAATATAGCTGAAGTAATAACTTTTAACATTTAAATAATTAAAATGAAATTTTTAAAAATATTTTACGTTTGAAAAGCAATCTGTCAATATAACTACATTAAAAAAAAAGAATTATATATATATATATATATATATATATATATATATATATATGAGTTAAAAAACTTACGTTTCGGACCATTTTAGTCAAAACATACGCTTTTTAAAAATTCAAGAATTATTTCCTGAAGTTCTAAGTAAAGACTCAAGGAAAGCTAATTAATAAAACTTTTCTTCATTAAGTATGAGCAAAAAAGTAATCAATTCGTCGATTATTCATGTTCTTCAATTTTTCACAAATAATAGTTTAGGCGTCATTATCTCTCGGTTTCCTGGGTGTGTGAAACATTTTCACGGTTCATAACAAGGTGTAATTTAATTAAGATTCTATGTATAAAAAGAGATAGATGACTGTGATAGATGGTTCTAAAATCCATTTAACGCGCTGCAGGAGTAAAGGGAAATTAATGTTTAAATTAATACACCACGCTATTCATCATCCAGCCAACCATTATTAATTGAGACTGATCAAAAGTGTCTGCTTGCAAAATACGCTACACCGCCATGGGTTTATAGGCTTGCTGACATTGAATACCGGAGTTTTTTTTTCTAAGTAGTAATCTCCTCATTTAATTGTTTCAGCGTTACAAGATTTTTGTGATAAGTTAAGGCTTAGGATACTGGTAAAAAGTAGTCGTAAATAGTTTCCTTTAACAGACCTATGGTCGTGTAAAAACAAAATTAGGTATGATAAGCATGTGACTTAAGCATGATAAATATGAATTGCAGGACTGATAAAACGATATCCTTAACCCAGGAGTCGTACTATACATGAAAAATTTAAGGACGATTACCAGTATTTGTATAAAGAAAAATAAATATACGTTAAACGCGAAAAATGTCGCCTTGTTTAAGAAGAAATTTTCTATAAAAAATAGTGGTAAGAAAGAATTCCCCGTTCGTGAAATTTCAGGACAAGTGCGACCCCTGCCTTAACCCCTTAACCTACGATTTACGTCTAACAGCTCCACGGTTTGGCAAATCCATAGCTACCACTAAAATTTAATAGAGATTTTCGCCTTGTTTAATCATGGAATTTCGACGATTAAATTAAACTATATTTACTGTGAAATTTTAGTGGTAAAAAGAATTTACATTTGGCTCGATCATCGTACGCGGGCTATGGCCGTCATTGTAGGTTAAGGGGTTAAAATACTTTTGACGTTAAGTTATCCAACCAACATGAAAAGTAGTTTATTTTTTTCCGCTGTTACAGGAATTTTCCCTTTGCTTTTTTTTATGTCGTTTAAATTTCATTGGAATTATTTTAATTTGTTTCCTCTAAATTTTTTTATTTTGTTTGCATACATGCATTATTTAACCTTTTAAACGTCGCGCGCGATAAGTGTAGGATAATTTATTTTTTTAATTCAGATTGGTTTTTTAATTCAGAGAGACCAATTTTTGAAGTAGAAGTATCCTTCTCATTCAATGTTAAATAAAATGATATATTAATAAAACAAATCACACAATTTTAAAAAAGCTGGTGTGAATCAAACCATGTAACTAATAATAAAGAGGAATTGACATATCCTTAACCCTTAAATGCGCGATTTTTTATTTTATTTCGAAAAAAATTATATATGATACTCTGCATGGTTTATAAAACAGAAAAAATAATGAAAAAAATCAGAAATATATTTTTCATATAATGCGTCAATCTTTTCTTCTGTTGCACATCTGCAATACAAGAAAAACTACTGTCGTGTTGTTGTTTTATGCTAAAGCAATGCAAATTAGTAAATACTTTAATAAGTATGTCTCCAAATACTTTATTTTATATAATTATTTATTTCATAAAACTTAACCTTTTAACCCTTTAATTCCCATAATAGAATACGTTCTAGAAATTTCGTAGTTCAGAGAATCTGACTTTACACCAGAAAGTTTCAATTGTTAATTTCGCTTTATTTAAGTACGGAATGTCTGGTATTAATTAAAGCAAATATTGCTATTTTAATTTTCTCGTGTGAATTAGGTATATGCGAATAAAAAAATCTGCTAAATTCAAAACAGTGTTGTTTGCATATATGCAAAGCTGCGCAGTAAAGGGTTAAAGTGGTGAAGCTTCAACTGTAACAGCTTTCTCAGGGGTTGATTGCCGCTGTGAAAATTTTCACCAGTTTTAAAAAGAACTTTTCTCCTTATTTAAACGATTTATTAATGTAAAATTTCAGTCATAAATTATGAAAAAAAAAAACAGATATTCATTTTTACTGGTGGAAGAATTCTTTGGCGGTAGTCAGGCCCAGCGTTTCCGCCATATTTTGACAATATAGAACTATAGAACCATATAGACAATCTTCACTGCGCTGTAGATGGCAGCTAACTTTTATGCTTTTTTAAGAGTCAAATGAACATAATTGAACAATAAATTTTACTTAATGAACAAAATAGCATGTGCTTTATACTTCATTAAATAAACGCAGGGGACATTTTTACAAATACCTTTTTGATTCAAAACGTGTTTCTATGATGTAACACTAGAACTACCGGAAATTTGAGTCAAGTTTTATAAAAATGTTTCACACCAGAATTTTGATTTAAAACAGTTTAACTTTATTATATAACGTTTTTCTTCTTTGCATCTTTTAAACTTATTTCGTAATCAAATTTCTGGTTTGAACCAAAACATATTCATATGGTAGCCGTCAAAATGACGGTTCACGGTAGTTCTAGTGTTAAAGAAGCTTGGCAGTGACGTAGCCAAAGGGAAGGGAGAACCCTTTTCTATGCCACATCTAATCAGAGAATTTCCTGCTATTAACACATTGTATGCGGGACACGTAAAAATACGTTTTTGTGGGTTGGAGACAGAAATTATTACTGGTACCGGAAATTTTGTACGGGCGAAAAAAGAAGGTGTAATCCAAGCATACGTGCTTTGCTTTGCTTGTGAGCAGGCATTAATTTACATTCCATTTGTGAACATAATTTGCTGCTCTTTTTCGAAAAATTGCCCGCGTACAATGTGTTAATAAAGGCAAAAAAAACTTTTCAATTTTAATGGTAAGGAGAGCATTTGGACCTCCTCTTTGGCTACGCCAGTGCCAGTTGGTACCCCTATGGATTTATATGTATGCGTATGTTGTAGTGATGGGCAGGATAAAGGATTTTACTATCAAATGAATCATTCAATATCAGGCATGCGCAAAAACATAGTTTTCAACCCTTGTATATATTTTTAATCAAATACAACCAGAAATTTAGTAAAAATCGTGATTGCCAACCACAGTAATTTTTTTTGGTCAATTTTCATCAGATATTTTGAAGAAAAAATAATTTTTACATTTTCTATGCGTTTCTTAAAATAATTCTAATTAAAATCATAAATTTCCTTTTCGAAAAAAAATTTCTGGTAGAAATTCAATTTAAAAACAAAACAAAGGTTGGCAACTACGCTTTTGCGCATGCCCGAAAGATTTATTCGAATAGTAAAATCATTCATTCTACCCGTCATTAGTGCGTAGCTCAGTGTTTTAATGCGATGATAATAATGTATAAATTTCGGCCTGATTAAATTTATCTAAAGCAGGACAAAGTCTCTGCACTCACGCACTCCTGCATATTAAGTTCTAAAAAAAAAAATTCTTAAGTTTTTTTGTCGTTTTTTAAAAAAAAAACTTTTAAATTATTTACGTTGAATTTCATTTAAAACTTCAAAATAATTATAAAAAGTTGATTACGTATTTTAAATGGACATGTTTTCCTGTATTTAAAATAATTTAATTCTGTCGGTAGAAAAAGGGAAGTATTCAACAGTTTTACGAAAATCTTTTCATCGATGAAATAATAAATCATATTAAACCTAGCATATCTATAGTGCTTTAATTTCAGATTTTGCGGGAACTGAGATATGATTAGTTGCGTGCAGATAAATAAATATTTTGATACCCTTCCAATGTATTTAGTCACACTTGATTGGGTGCGTTGCGGTCGCATTCAGCTCTATGAATTAATTCTCATTTATATGCGCTAGCAAATTCCGCACGAGAGGAGAAGAATATGAGAACTGAATACACTTTCATGATGTATTTGTATACCGATGTTTGGGCATTCTATGCTTCAAATGTTTATTAATTAACGTCTGATATAAAATACAACGTATATTTTGAAACTTTGTTTACATGAAACGGATGTGTTACTGGTATAATCTGTGAATGAACATATATTTTATAGATACCACATTTAAGTGAATAAGCGCATTTAACAAAAATACCATAATTTCCTCGCGTATCCGCCGCGACTTAGTTAAGTCTTTTTCAAAACGGAAATTTTATTGAAAAAAATGAAACCAAATTAGTGCTAAGAAGAAGTAAGTCACATTTTATTTAAAATAAATTCTGGTAGGAAATCGAGTTATCTGAGGTGCAGTGGATATGTGCGAAATTACGGTACTTCTATGTGTGGTGTTAAACAGACGTATCAATATGTATTCATAAACGTTTTTTAATATGTTATTTGAAAACTCCTTGAAAAATATGAACTACTTAATTTTTGCCTCTTTATGCTACAATTACAGTCAATCAGGGTAAATTTCATCCGAATGTTCTCTATTTTCATATGCCACACTCTTATTTGAAGAATATTGTAGCAACTAGGGGCATAAAACAGAAGAAATGATCCTAAATTATTGTTTGACTATCAAAAATTAAGGAATAATAAGGATAAAAGTAATAAAAAATGGATTTTTAGCCTGGTTCAAAGTTACCCAGCCATTTAGGGTAACTTTGCACCATATGATAAATTTTTATATAAAATAATTAATTATAAAAAAGTATTGTAGTCAGGATAACTTTAAACACCAAAAAATGTTTTCGGATATGTAAAGACTGCGAATTTACATTTCCCAACATCTCAAGATTTGTATAATTTATGATATTACAACAAATATCAGGCATAAGAAAAGTGGAAGAAGAGAACCATGAACATTTAGAAATAAAAAAAAAACCTGTTTATTGTTTACATAAAACATGAAAATGCAGTGAAAAACAATTTTCAATGTTTTAACTCTATAATATATCTATATTTACAGTAATACATACAAGTACTAGTATTATTCAAACAAGAATAAAAAACGTCGAACGTATGAAATGTCAAATTTGAGTAGCTCCGCCCCTAACCACGCCTCTAAATGAATTTTATGTATTTTACACATATTTGTAAAAATATTTACATGTCATATCTAATGCACACTTTCGGCATTTATATAAAATATACGTGCAAATATGGGAAATTTTCGACAGTAGCACCTATAATCAGTAAATTATAAGCAACAGCCGGCTCAAAGTTACCCTGAAAATGCGGTAAAATGCTAGTGCCTTCTTATTTTACATTTTATTAACTATTAATAAATAAATAATCACAAAATATTAACACATTTACAACATTTAGATCATAATATGTCTGATAAATGAGTATATTGTTACTTACTATGAAAATTTAATTGGATTACAACTTCAAAACAGCATTCAAAATTAACTTGAAAACAGTACTTCAGAAAAATAGTTAGATGATGCAATTAATTGCGCATAATGTTGCTAATTTATTTTCTAAAATAAAGAGTAGAAATCCCAGTCTAGAACCTTGCCAACAGAGAACAGTTCTGGAGTTTATTTTGTCTTTTAGAGACAAAAATATTGAAAAATAGGTGGTGGTGCAAATTTACACCTCGTGGTTCAAAGTTACCCTGATTGACTGTACAGTAGAATTTTGGAAATACATTTTGCTTTTATAATGCACGTGGTAATAAAAGGGCTTTTACTAATAATATTTCAAATTGTAATTGCTTAAAAGGCGTACAGCCAACATAGTGACGGCTTGAGAAATTTTTTGCAGATAAATTTCCAAGAATTATATAGATTTATTTAATTTCATCGAAGCTTTTGCTATTTTCAAATAGATTTATTCGTAAATCCTGGTGATAATCAATCTTTAAAACGTTTTAGAAACGGGAGTAGTTAGCAACTTAAGCCTTTCAAGGGCGGCAGACGCACGCCGTGACCATCTAATTTTAATTGTTCTAAACTGACAAACGGCACCAATAATAGTTTATTAAAATTTTGCTTTTAAGATGAAAGTTTGAAAAGTTTCCTGTAAGAGTTGGTCTATAAAATAAATCTATAATATAATATACACTCATATTTGTGAAAATTGCAACAGCACGAGGGAATGACGCGATTGAGCTGAAAATTTCAGAGAGTGCAATGTATATTGTGTTATGCAAATGATTTCAATTTCAGAGTCACCAAATATGCGTGGGCGGAGCAGTGCCCTCTAGACTGCTGCTGAAACCGTGTAAATAGAGGACTGTATCGGGACGTTCAAATTTGTCGATGGTTATCTGCTTGGGTTAAACGTTAGGTGAGACGTAACTATGCCTCTTCGACGAAAGAGGGCGACATTTCAACAACTGACGGACTTTGAACGGGGGAGAGTCACCGGCCTTCGAGAAGAAAGATTTTACTATCGTGCAATAGCAGCTCGTGTGCAGTGTAACAGCAGCACAGTGATACGAGTTTGGAAGTAGTGGACCCCGAACGGTGACGTCAACGGGCGATGATAGGCACATCGTTAGAATGGAGCTGACCAACCATACAGCTTCATCTAGACCAGGGGTGGCCAACTGTGGCACGCCGGATACCAGTAATTTTTTAAAGAAATAGCCGATTTCTTGAATCGTAGAGATTTGACGATTCATAAGGGAATGATTACTATAAAATTTTAGTGGTGTCGAGCGTGTCACAGTTGGCCACCCCTTATCTAGACAGTTAGCTTTACATTGGTCAACAGCTAAAGGTGTATCACTGTCTGCTTCGTCAATTCGTCGAAGTGTACTGCACCCTGTACTGCGTGCAAGAACTCCTTTATAGAGGATCCCTCCTCACGCAAAACCATCGATGTCTGCGGCTGAAATGTGCTCATGAACACAGAGACTGGCATTCAGATTGGCAACAAGTCGTTTATTCTGACGAATATAGCTTTAATTTGTGGTACCATAGTGGCCGCTATGCCGGGAACGCTACCTTCCTGAGTGCATTATCGAACGTGATAGTGGACTAACACCCAGAGGTATGGTCTGGGGTGCGTCTGCTCATCATGGACAAACGCAGCTGCTACGAATTGTGGGTAATCTGAACAGCAACAGGTTCATCAGTGAACTGCTGGAGTCCGAAGTCGTTCCTTTCTTTCTTCAAGGCATTCCTGGAGCTATCTTTCAACAGGATAATGCCTGCCCACATGTTGCAAGGAATGTTTAAGACTTCTTGTCAGCAGAACACATACAGCTTCTTCCGTGGCCTGCGTATTTGTCGGATATGTCGCCTATTGAACATGTGAGGGATTTCGTTGATCGGCGTCTCGCTCGTGAGCCTCGCCCTGCAACTTCTACAGATAACTTTGGTACGCATACAAAGAATATGGAATGCTCTTCCCCAGGCAGACATTCAAAATCTGTTTCACTTCACGCCACGTCGTATAGCGGCACTTATTGCTGCGCGTGGCAGCTACACCAAAAACTGTATTCGGTCACTTAATATTTTTCTTTGCTTCGAAAATGTAATCATTTGTTTGCACCAATACCAGTCGTTTGTGTATGAAATTTCATTTAATTCTGATGATTCCTTCAGGGTGCTGCAATTTTCACAAACAAGAGTGTATATCTATAATATAAAAGCTGTTGAGAATATTAAGAAAATTTATAATAAATTTAATTGGATTTGATATCTTGTTAACTGATGAAGTTATAATTTTTTTCTTTTTGAACATCTATTTTTTCCCCTTTAGAGACCATTTTTAATGATATCAAAAATCTGTCATACATAAATTTCTGCCGCTTTTCCTAAAAGTACAAATAACTTTATATTGATTCTGTATGTATCATAATTAAGCAGTTATAAGTTTTTTCTGTTTTCACAAAACCACTCCCCATTTCGACAATTTTGGCCCGATTTTGCCCATTAGCAGGGTTACCACAGGTGAGTTTTCTACTCGCACCGCTAATTTTAAAATACAAATTTTGCAGAATATTTCTCTTGCACATATTGACAAAATGCATGTAAAAATTTTTTGTTTTGAAAAAGTGGTGTGAGATATAATTTAAAAATAGTCACCCGTGGCAACCCTGCATTAGCGAACTTGTCCAAGATTTTCTGACCCTTGATGTTATCTATCAGTTTGGAAGAGATTTGATCAGAATTATGGAAGTTATCGTGTCCATGAAAATGTAATAGTATATGAGGGGGTATCGTAGAGTTTCAACATCAGGGGACTATTTTGTACATTCCATTCGCATCACTATTCTTAAAATATACATTTAATAGTATATTTCTCTTGCAAATGTTCTCAAAGTGTATGTAAAGGATTTTTGTTTTGAAAAAGGTGGTGCGAGTTAGCACTAAAAAATATTAGCCTGTAATTGAAACTTTACGATACTTCTCGTATATATATATATATATATATATATATATAACCATTAAATAAACATTATCGACCACCAACAAAAACTGTGAAATAGTGAATCAAATACATTAACAAATTAACAAAAATACAGTTCCCCCAACACACTTAACAAAGATTCCAAAAACATAGTAAAAAACAGCAGAGATTGAATAACAGAAATGGAATAATAGAAATTTGTAGAATTTAGACTGAATCGTCGGGTCCCAAATGCCTAAAGTTCGACAAATAAAATGTGTGGTTTTTTCTTTATATATATATATATATATATAAATAGATAGATACACAGATAGATAAAGTTTTGAACTGGTTGTGGTTTGGCGTTCTAAGTGTCATGATCGGCGTAAATCTACAAAAGTGTTTCAGAAATTCCAACATAGAGGAGAATGTAATATGTAACATCAGGGTGTCTACAGATCAGGGAAAATGACAGCCAAATAAGATAGGAAATACCAATAGTTACTTATAAAAAAATTCGCCTTATTTATTCGCGCGATTAAAGAAGATGAATTTCTCTATAAGAAAATACTGGGTTTACACCCTTATTTTGACTGTGATTTTCCCTGAGCTGTAGACACCCTGATTCAGCACCTAATATTAATTATTTAGAGCTGATTGCCTTGTACTAAAATTTCGTAGGGCACATAATATTTGATGGATAAATACTATAGCGGAAATGATGTAATATTAACCTTTAACTGATGTGACTAACATTTGTCACACAACTGATCTGATCCAGTCTCTCAGACCCCTCGAATAAAATGAATAAAAAAATAACTCAAATGGTTGAATTTGCTTAAATTTTGTCCTAGCAATATCGTTGTACTTCTCTTAGGAGCATTTGAATTAAATTGCATGAAAAAAGTATTTTATTCATATTACTTAACTTCAGTACAGAAAAGTAAAAAGCTGTAAAAGTGTTTACAGCTGGGAGTCGCGGGGTCTGGGAGACCGCGTGACATCAGTTAAAGGTTAAAGTTGATTTCTTGAAATAACCGTATTTAAAATAATATGTTAATTGTCAAAAACCACTAGTGTTAAAAATGTGCTAGTTTTAAATATTAATATATTTTTTAAAGGCTTAAAAA